>APFE030532304.1:14168-36813 GCA_000404065.3 Pinus taeda | reverse complement strand
CACAATAATAACAATAGTGGGCTTCTACATGGGTACATCAATATAATAAGGGGGTTGTACTAATAATAATAAGGGGTTACACTAGTAGTATAGGGGCCTAACATGGTGTCTTTTTCTTTAATTCACCCCTTAGTGTAGCCTGATTGTTATTTGGTGTATGTTGTGGTGCCTGCTGTGGTGTCTTATCTTCCAATATTACTTTAACCACTGAGCCCTCATCTGATGTGTTAGCACATGTAACCTTTTCTGCTTCAACCTCTGTTTGTGTTTGATTGTCGACCATCAACTGCTCATCATCTAATGTGTAAGTGTCCTTAGAGCTTTGTGCTTCTGCCTCCATAGTCTCTGCTTGGGTCTTAATGGAAATATCCTGCAATAAAATTTTCTTCTTTTTATCCCAGAGCTTCAAGGATTTCTTCTGCACATTAATATTGATAGTACCCATGGATTCCATCCAAGAATATCCCAAAACAACATCCATGTTGTTCATATATGAAGTATAAAAATCACCATGCAACACATACTTATCCATAGAAAACTTCAAATCCTTATAAACTTGAATATCCTCATCATCAACCTGTGTGTTTTCAATGTGTTTTGCTGGCACTTGCAATTTTTTTGCCAAATTGACATTTATGAGATTTTGCTTGCAACTCGGATTTATAGACACAACGATTGTCTCCTTCTGAATCAATCCATGAACTTGCAATAAGAAGACACCAGTAGAAAATAACCTCTTATGTGTCTCATTCTTTTTTCTAGCACAAGATCATTTGTCCATAAGGAGTTTTTCCAATTCTTTATTCAAAAATTTGGACAAATCTTTGATGCCAAGTGAGTACCACCATATGGCGGTCTCTTCTTTCAAACTAATCGATACTATAGACCTCCAAAATGCCCCATATTTGAACTTTAGTCTTTGTATGAATTCTTCAATAATAGGGCTATCATTTTTTCCTGTAAAATTTTCCATGAAGAGGGTTTGAGAAAAATTCACTTACTTGGCGAAAATTTGAAATGGCTACAATTCCATCAATATTGCTCAGAATCTCTATTATGACTTGTTTTCGGAAATGGAACAACCATTCTACATCTTCCCATGTGATATAAATCCTGATCCAAGCACTAGAATTTCAGATCTACGCTGCAACTCTCTTGTCGTCACCAAAAATTATGAAAAAATAACTTATTTTAAATTAGCGATATCTCCCTCATCTGGATTTTGATTCTACTGATTTTTTTTTTTTTTTTAAATTGGGTATTTTTCACAAAGAATCCATATCTGCAATTAGATTTTGTAGATTTTTCCCCAAAACGTACCGATCTGCGTCGCAAACTCGCTGCCCCGAAAAAACGTCTGCAATGCCACTGATTTTTAGATCAGCTATATCTCCCTCATCCGGACTCCGATTCGGCCAATTTTTTTTTGAAATCGGGTATTTTTTCACAAAGAATCCAGATTTGCAATTATATTCTGCAGATTTTGTCCCAAAATGTACATATCTAATCTACAAACTCACCACCCCAGAAAGTTCCTACAAAAAAAAATAAAAAAAAATTCTCCACTTTTGCCCAAGAAAGTGCTCTGATACTACTTGTTATGGATCTGATCTGGAAATACAAGACAATGCAAATATACCCAAGAAATAATAAGATAGAAATAGATAAAAATGCTTCTTTATTGATATCAAAACCCTTAAGGTAGGGCAACACCATACATTCACTCCTTAAGGAAGGAGAACACTCCACAAGCCATATGCCTATTCATACAATATTCCTTGACATCTCTCAATGTGGAGTCTCTAGCCTCTATATAGGCCTCATACATACAATGCCATGGATCATTACCATAGTTCTCTCAATACCATCTATCTAATACCATGGACCCATTACATTATTACTAACTACTTGTGGTCATTTACATGATATGGGTTAACCACCTTATTTATTACTATGGTCCATCCCATTATTACATTATTCCCTTGGGTACCTCCCTTTGTACCTCCTATTATCCCCCCTAGGTATATAACATTTTTGCACAAAATTTACCATTAAAAAAAAGAAGTGTTATTCGAACATCAACACTTTTTGTTTTGAGGGTGTTTTTTGGCCAATTTTTGCACAAAAAATTGGTTACACCGCCATTTTTAAAACATGTTGAAAATTTACCCTAAAAAAAATAAAAAAATAAAAAGTGTTATTCCAGCATCAACACTTTTCGGTTTTAGCACTATTTTTTATGTTTTTAGGGGTTTTTTGGCCAGAGTTCCCATTTTGAGTTTATAGTTTCCATTTCAAAGTTTACATTGTTTTATGAGAATAACAAAAAAAACATAGATCTGTAAGTTCAACATAGCTATGAGGGCATAAAGAGAAAAGAATTCACCATGAACATATATAGATCTCAAAAATCTTCCATGAGTAGTGCTAATCCATACACTTACGTATCACATATCAGACATTCTTCATCATCCATAGTACAAATGGATACATGTAAATATATATTTTATAAGTTTAACTCGAATGGCTAGCAACTGAAGGTGGGACTTCAACTCTCCACCTAACCATAGGCCAAGTATATTGCAATATTTTTTCTAGTTGACCACCCCTGAATCGAATTTAGCGTTGGAAGTGTTATTTGATCAAGGGAATTTCACACCAAGATTCAGTTAGACAAACAAGTAAGAGGAGAAGTCAATTGTCCAGGTGGTTTATCAACTTCTCTCAAGGAGCAAGCACCATAGTGACTCTTCGCCTCACTGAAATCAATCACAAGGATTCACCCAAGGCTTCGTTGAAGCACTGTTCAGTTCCAGAAGAATGAATTCACTGCATAGGTGGTTTATCAACTAGATTTTCAAGGCAAGCACTGCAAGAGTCTAGAGCCCATTGTCCAGGTGGTTTATCAACTTACTTGGAAAGCATTAAATGGTTTATCAACTTCCTCAACAAGCACTTTTAAGTGCTTTATCAACGCTTTTCAGTTAGCCACATAGTAACCCAACTAGCTTTCCTAGTGGTTTATTAGCCTTCCAACAAGCACCCAAGTGGTTTATTGGACCATTTAGCAAGCTCTAGGTGGCTTATCAGCTTTCCAACAAGCACTTAGAGGTTTATTCACTTACTCAGCAAGCAATAAATGATTGAAATTTCCACTGAGCCTTCATTGGCCAACCAACACACGAACACAACACTCGCCTCAACGAAATCACAAGGAACGATTTTTCAATCATAGAGCACTAGCTTGAGACTTTTTCTTCTCCTACTACTACTACTCGAGTCCTTCATTTCCTACACCTTTCCCTCACGTTCAACTCACACTTTGTCACTGTGACGCTCTCCTATTGTGTTCATCCTTGCATTCCCTGTATTCTCTTGCTCATTCACGCTTTATGTGTTGACTTCTTTCCATCACATTCCATGAGAAAGGGGACATCATGGGCATCGTGCTTTACTCAACTGCCCATATAGAAACTTCATTGTCTATTTTATTCAGGCCATTAATTCATCACGGTGATAAGTAAAATGGAATTAAAAGAGGTGGTTCGGGTTTAACACTTCATAAGCAACCTCTCCTCATCAGATCTCTAAATTTGTGTCCTCTCCTTCAACTCAGTCATCAATTGCATTTTTACATAATTTATATAGGCAATTCACATAGTGATATTTACATGGGTGTAGCAAAAAGGGTTGTTACATTGTGTAACAAAATTTTCTATCTAGAACTCCAAAGAATGCCTTGGGAATTTGACCTACACTAGGACATTTGAAATTAACTTAGTGTTGAGATCAAAATAGGCAGGCGAAGGCTTCAAGGGAAAGAGTGAAGAATCCCAAAATTAAGGTGCATTCAAATTTTATTTGTGTCTTCAAGAAAACCCTAATTGACCTATGGGCATGATCTAGAATACCAATGTATACCCTATGATTGGCCTTTATGCAAACAACATCTAGCTATTTAAACATTTCATTGATAACCGTACAACTTTCCAATCAATGTTTTTCCCATGAATTCCAACACCCATACAACGCCTAGGTCTTCATGCTAGGATCTAAATATGCATGCTAGGGCTTCAAGGATAAGAATGAAGAATCGGAAAATTAAAATCCATTCACAATTTTACTTAAGTCTTAAAAAAAAAACTAAGCAACACATGGGCTTAATGTACAATACCAATCCATACCCTATAATTGGCCTCCATGCCAACTACATCTACTTATTTAAAGAGTCCATTAACAACCATACAACTTTGCAATCAACACTTTCCCCATGAATTCAACACCCACCCATGTGTCCCCTACAACTTTACAATCAAATATTTTCCCATGAATTCCAACACCCATGCAACCCCTAGGTCATTGGGCACAACCATATTCAATCACTTCCTTATATGTAATAACTTTCCTTTTCCTCATGTTATTCTTTCCTGCCTGGTGCCATGACCAATCTGCTCGTGTGTGGGACCTCCACTTAATAACATTATATCCAAATGTATCTCTACAAAGCTAGCTCCTTTCAATGTACCAATAAGATTACTGAAAAGCATTATTTGTATTAAGAATATGAATAAGACTACTTACAAATCGATTCCAAACACCAAAATCCAAAAACAGAATTAAAATTTCTAACACTCCTTACAATCTTGAGCTAACTCCTTTCAATGTACCAATAAGATTACTGAAAAGCATTATTTGTATTAAGAATATGAATAAGACTATTTACAAATCGATTCCAAACACCAAAACTCCAAAACCAGAATTAAAATTTCTAACACTCCTTACAATCTTCAGCGTTTTAACGATTTCCTGAAATCTCTCCACCTGAAAACCTTTAGCCTCCTATCATACACCATATAGACCATCGTTCACAATGAATGACTTTCAAAAATCTCAAGAGGCAAAACCTTAGCCTCCTATCCGAGACCAGGTAGACAATCGTTCGGTTCAACGATGATGAATGGTGGACCTCAAATGGCATTTTTACGATTTTGATGAGCTTCAAATGGCCTTGCTTGGTCACTTTTAGTCCTCCAACATCTATCTCTCTCAGGAATCCAATACCATTGACAGATGACGCATGCACATTCGTCAAACGAGATTTTTTTGCGATCCACCGCTTAACTGAACTTTACGCGATAGGGAGAGATTAGGCTCGGTTGTACCCACTTCAAAGTCAACACGGCCGCCTTCCTTTTTTCTTCATATCGGTTGTCCTAGGTTGGGTTCCACCCGTATGACCACATCTCCAAACTCTCCGTAGGATTGTTGGAGTAATCTACGTATTACAGATCAACATCCATGTCGCAGAAAACCTAAATCAGAATCCTGTTCACCGTGGTTTTGGAAACCCTGATTCTTCCAAATCTCTCACACCCTTAATAAACAAAGTTACATCAGGAGAGATAATTTAAAGCTTACTCTAATCATTTTTTTGGGTAGATTTTGTCTAAAATCTTGTACAAATTTTTTTAATGGTAAGTCTGAGTTCTGTATTTTATACAATTATGAGTACTTCAGGATACCTGTTCTGTATTTTATACAATTATGAGTACTTCAGGATACCACAAAGGTTTTCAGGGCACACATTTTAAATAGTAAGATTCTGGAATCTGACAAAAGAATTTCAGATTGTTAAACAGCTCCTATTTCACACTCCATCGACAACACTTGTATTAAATTAGAGAATAGATTGCCGCTAAACTCTTGAGGTAGTAGATTGTGTTGCTGCCCTGCGACCTATTCATGGTCGCTCGCTCTGATCTACCCCAGCTGGCCTCTTCTTGTGAAACCTTTTATACTATACTCCATGCCTAAATGGTAGCCTCAATCTGAACCGCTGCCTTTTCTCATCCTCTACAGGTCAAAACCACCATGGATCCTTGCCAGAAGATAGATTTGATGAATATGGACTCTTCGGCGAGCTCCTTAGCTCCAGATCTCTCTAATTCCTTCTCAGACTTGACGGGAATGAGCTCCTCCGAGATTCATGAGGCCCTCTGTTCTTCCTCGCTCTGGGTCACGGGCTACCCTGGGTTTCATAAGATCTGGACCACCTCCATTCAACAGAAATTTGCAGACTACTTGTCTGAAAATTCCGGTTCTTTGTGTACAGATGTGGAAAAAAAAAAATAGAATTCTATATTTTTTTCTTAAATTATAATACAAATTAATATATTTTTTAAATTTTGTGATAATAGAAATGTATTCTAGATCATCAAAAATCTTTAAAATTTGATATTTCTATTCTAACTTAATAAAAAAAAATTATTAATCCAAAATAAATAAATAAATATAAAAAAATTAAATGTCCCACTAAATTTTAATTACAATTCTGCCCTCCTTGATCATGTCTTTTCCTCTCAAATCAGGGCGCAGCGCATGAGTGAGTGTGTGGAACACACATTTTTACTGAAGAAGCTCAACCTACACATGTATAACATGGATGGATATCATGTCAAATTGCTGCCTTCTGAGCCATGCTACTCCAGAGTATGTTAAAATCGTATATGCATCAAATACTACCAAGGTTGCCCCATCGCTATATATATTCCTCTTTTTCTTCTTTCTTTGAACTTGCTCGTTAGGGTTATACAATGATGGGATGTTCATCTGGTTTTACTAATATGGTAAAGGAGGTTACAATTTAGTTTAGAAAATAATAGAAAATTTGGTAGGATTTTGAAAAATTCTGACCTATTTTTTTAGAAATGTAGGTAATAGTTATTAAGTTTTAGAAATCTAGGTTATAGTTATTAAGTTTTAGGATTTTGGGTGTGTAGAGATTTTTGATGGTGTTCAGTTGATTTCTAATATTATAAAAACAATTCAAGCACTGCTAGAATTGAACTTTTTTGAATTTTTTTATCAAATTCTGGCAAAAATTTCTAGTAAGGGTCAAATTGTGGGCTCGGTCGACAATAGATTCATACTATTGTGTTTTAGCTTTAAAATGGTGGGTTTCACTTTGTGAATGTGGGCTTTCTAGAAAGCCCTTTAAAAACCTCTCTGTTAAGGTCATTATCCCTCTATTTAAAAAACAACTTGGTAGGATTTTGAAAAAATCTTACAGAATTTTTTGGAAGTCTAAGTTATAATTGTCAAGCTTCAAGATTTTGAGTACCTATGAGTTATGGGTTTTGATGACGCTGAGTCCATATAATTTCACCATTAGATTCAAACACTCCTAAAATTTTTCCAATAAGTATCTCCAGTCCAAACGAAATTATACCCTCCATAAACAACTCCATATGGTAATTTGGTAGTTTAGATTCATACTATTGTGTTTTGGCTTTAAAGTCGTGGGTTTCATTCGGTGAATGTTGGCTCTCCATGTAAACTTACTCAATTTTGAAGCCCTTTAAAAAAGCACTCTGTTAAAGCCATTATCCCTCCATCCTTAAAAAATAAACGTCTATCAAGGCCATTATCATAATTTTACATCCCTTCTCTTTTCACTTGTGATTGATTTTTTTCCTTCTTCCTTTTTCTCAAGGAATGGATTTCCCCTCCTCATATTATCTCAACATGAAACCATGAATTATGTCTTAACCTCCCAAAACATTGACTTCATAACAAATTTTTATTATTTTGCAATGTTTTGTCCATAGTGTAGATCGCAGCGGCATAACTCTAATTTTTTTTATTGGAGGGTTTTTTTAATTTATTAGGTTATTTATTTATTTTTACATTTGATTTTAGATGGTTTATATAGAGAGCAGTGGGTTCAATGAGCAATTGAATTGTTCCACTTTATTACAAATTATAAATTTGAGGTGCTTTATTTATTTATTTCAATGAGCCCCTCCTCATATCATCTTAACATGAAACCATGAATTATGTCGTAACTTCCCAAAACATTGACTTCATAACAAATTTTTATTCTTTTGCAATGTTTTGTCCACAGTGAAGATCCCAGTGGCATATCTCTAATTTTGATTATTGGAGGGTTTTTTTAATTTACTAATTTATTAATTTATTTTTATATTTGATTTTAGATTGTTTATCTAGAGAGCAGTGAGTTCAATGAGCAGTTGAATTGTTTGACTTTATTACAAATTATAAATTTGTGGTCCTTTATTTATTTATTTTTATATTTGATTCTAGATAGCTTATCTAGAGAGCAGTGAGCTCAATGAGCAGTTGAATTGTTCCACCTTATTACAAATTATTTCATAATGTATGTTAAGAAATCATATCATTTACCTTTTTAATGGGTCAGGGTGTATATATATATATATATATATATAGGCATTTTAAAAGAATTGACTATATTAGTTGAGAGGTAACTAATTATTACTAAGAGATTTCATAATGTATGTTAAGAAATCATACTATTTACCTTTTTAATGGGCCAAGGTGTATATACATATATGGTATTTTAAAAGAATCGACTAGATTAGTTGACAGGTAACTAATTATTACTAAGATATTTGAACATTCCTTCGATCACAAAGTGAGTTGTATGTAGGACTAAATGGATAAATATAATTAGTAATGGAGATGGATGTGTTTAAATGGACAGATATTTGTTTCAAAGGTGCAAAAATCTATGCCATTGTAATGTGTATAGATTAAATATATTTATTTTTTTCAAATGTGCTTATTATATAGAATGATGTGAAAATGTTTGTGTTGAATATGGTATCGAAATTAAGACTTCCTTGGTGGAATAAGTTGTTTTCAGTGTTTATTATAGGAATAGAAATAAATGATTGAGAACTTCATTAGTGAAGGAGGTTTCATCTGCTCTTGTGTTACTTTGAGATAAAAACATGGAAATGGTGTTCAAGTCAAGCCTCATATATTGAGTTAATGCAAAAAGACCCCAAAATAGAACCCACATAGAATAAACAAGGAACGTATGTAGTGTCACATTTTGAGTAGTACTTTTGAGGCAATAACAATACTTGTCATTAACAAACTTGACAACCATAAGTTTTTATTAACTAAGTTACCTTAATCTAAAATCATGAAATTTTTTTTAAAGCATTGAATCATAATTAGATTCTACAAATTAACATAATCAAAATATAGATTATAAACAATTACCAAAATTATGCAAGATAGTAGCTTTTGAGACATCAATAGAATGGACCCTTTTTCTAATCTGCAATAACTTTGGAGAGAAATACGAAACATGCATGAGGGACTAATCAAATACATATCAAAGTCATGATACCAAAGCCATAATCCATTTCTCAAAGTCATTTAACCAACATCAAAGACAAAGCATAATAATAGGGCAATTGAAAAACAAGCTTAGACGTTTTCTTTCAATTTGGTTGTTATGCAATGAGAACTAGGAGGTTCTACTACAATATTTTCTTCCTCAATTCAATGTAGAGGCTTCTATAATCTCATGCAGAAACATTTTATTAGTATTGTGATGAATTTGGTCCTTAGAGATTGTCACAATTAATTATGGTCTTAATTAAAATGAAATATAGGTTTTCAAGACAAACTATAAACTTTAAATGCTTTTAACTGATATGATAGATGATTACTTAAGTATTAGAGTTTATTTCATAATATAAACCTAAAAATGTTGCTTTGATTGAAGTAACCATGTTGTAAAGGCTTCTAAAGTCTTATGTGAAAACTTTTTTCCAAGATTGTGATGAGTTTGACCATGAGGATTCATCCTTAGTTTATATGCCTAACATTGCATCGAATCTTATGTTTATTGATAACTAATTAGCCCTTAAAAACCCCCCAAAGATTTGGGCAAAACTTGGGGTCCCACTATTTTGTCATTCGTTAGGATATGCTTCTCTGTTTTTGGTAGCACATTGACCTTGTTTCCTTATTTCCTTGTTGCATTGATTCTTTTTTTAGATGGTCATGTTAGAACCAAGTATAGAAATCTAGAAGTTTGTTTTACTCGTGCAGAGTTTTGATTGTTGAGTGTATTTATTAGTGGGTACTTGAATTTAAGTAACCCACCAATAAGTATAGGGATTCCATCAGTGAAAAATAGGGAGATTGTTGAATGTGTGTTATCGTTGATGTCAAAGGTAGTTCAGGAAGAACCATGCCAAGATTGGGTAACCAAAGATCAAGCATAGAAGCTTAGGGGAAGTCACAAGCAGATCAAGCAACAAAAGGCCAATATGGTTAGCTCTTAGTCATCACTTTTGGTCACATAGGGGCAACAAGATAACACCCAAGGGTTAAGAACCTATCAGAACTTGGAAGTGTCGACATTGTTCAAAGGCACAAAGACTCTTTAATGTTGAAAATGCAACAAGAAAAAGTCATGATTTAATTTTCCCTTGAATTAAATTAGGAGAAAAATTGTAATTCGACATCACAAGACAACTTGTACGAGTTAAATAAGTTAATTTTACTTAGTTGGCTCAGTTAATTCAAGCTGAGAGTCTAACTTGAGTCATGTAGAGGAGCCCTTTATAGGAGTACTTTATAGGAGCCCTGGTTGAGTTTATTTTGAGTTGTAATTAATTAATTCAGTCTAACTGAGTTAAAGTCAATTAAACTAGTTCCAACTGATGGAGGAATTAGTAGGAGGTCTGACAGTGGGGTATTATTTCATGTGTTCAACCAGTTAACTGATAATTCAACCATAAATAACTCATGCATGTCAAATCTGAGAGTTACCCAGTTGAGATTGGAGTTCAAAGGCAGTATACTATCAGTTGTATAATCATCCAAATTGTACAATTGGTACATGCAATCAAAGGAAGGCCTATGATGGATTGCACAATTCCAATTGAGGAATTTCCCTAATTAATAGGGGCTAATTCCCAAGGAAGCAATGCAAGGAAATAGGGACTTAGGAAAGCAAAAAATTGGTTAAGTATTGGCCAAGTCTTGCATAGGAAGTTGTGAGACAGATATAGATAGTGCAGAGGTTGTTGGAGCTTGAACAAATCATTGTAATCTTCTCATATTTTCTTACTAATGCAATATACAGATAGCAGGGGTTTTTAGCTATGGCTTTTCCCAGGAACTCATTGTGTAATGTGTTGAGTGAATTATTTCTCTTGTATGCTTCGTGATTTCTCGATCAATTAATTATTTCTGTTGATGAGTAGAGTAGATTCAAGTCTATTGTTTTAGTAAATTACAATTAGAAGTTTGAATCTACAAGGAATTTCTACATGGTATCATAGCATAAATCACACTAGAACAAAAGAATATGATTTTGTCTTTACAAGTGAAATCGAATTTGTAGGATCATTTTTCAGAGTCAGCAGGATGTCGTTATGTGGATTAAGACTCGAGTATGCCCTTGATGGTAGCTTGAATCATATTACTTGGAAGGATAGGATGGAGGAAGTGTTGGAAGATATTGGGCTAAAGGAATTAATAGAAAATGATATTCCTAAGCCTCCAACAATCGATGCTCAAGATCTGGTAGAGTGGAAGAAATGTGTGGCAAAGGCAAGGAGGATCATACTAGAGGGAGTTCGAGATCATATTGTCTCGAAGGACCACAGGAAGGATACACCATATGCAATGTGGCAAGCCTTGATAGATTTATTTCAGAACAATAGTGACCACATGAAGTTGGCATTGAATGACAAGCTTCAGAAGATCAAGATGGAGAAGGGCGACACAATACCCTAGTACTTGAGTAGGTTCACCCAATGTCGGGATGAGCTTGGGATCATTAGTATTACAGTTGTTGACGATGATCTGGTCATCCTAGCACTTCTAGGCCTTCCCAAGAGCTGACACAACTACCAAAATTTAGCAAATAGGAGGGAGCATATACCAAAGTGGGAGCGTTTGTGGTCCAACTTGGTGCAAGAAGAGATCAGGCGGAACATCAAAGATGGAACCTCATCCAAGCATGATGATAAGGAGAATTGTGCCTTGGCTGGAAAGGCAGAGAAAGGGAAAGGGAATAAATCTCAATCCAAAGGGGATTCAAGTCAAGGCGCAAGAAGAAGGACTTGTCAAAGATTAAACGTATTCAATGTCATGAGCTAGGACACTATGCCACGAAGTGTTCGCACAAGAAGGCCGATAAGAAGCCCTCAGGAGGAGCGATAGGGGAGGCTCTAGCTTCACAATTCGAGTTGTGATTTCACCCTCATTGCATGCATGGTGACATCGGTGATGGGTAGGGTATGGTATCTGGATAGTGGAGCCTCATTCCATATGATGGGAAACAAAGAATTTTTCAGTGACTTGGAGGAGAAGGACCTTCAGATGCACATCGAGATGGGAGATGATGGAAGGTATAGTGCAACCAATATCGACACTATTAATTCTTAGAGGGATTCTGGTTCTCGTCTCACATTAAAAGATGCCATGTATGTTCCAGGTCTAAAGAAGAATTTAGTTTCAGTTGCTATGTTGGAAGACCGTGGCTATGATGTGATATTTAGAAAAGGAAAGGCTTTCCTTCGTCACATAGCCACAGGACAATTGAAGCGGATCGGGGTTTGGGTGAACAACCTCTACAAATTGGATGTAGAAGATTGTGTTTCTTTGAGCACAAAAGCAAAGAAGGTGTAGAGTCGAGACATCGGTTAATTATGGCATAGGCGACTTAGGCATTTGTACCATGGATGGAGCATTGAAGATCATGCAACAAATTTCTATAAGACTTCCCAAGGGTGCACAAGAGCAGCGAGATACATGCAAAGGGTGTACATTGGGGAAGTACACTAAATCCACCTTTCATGATAAGGACAGTCGAGTGCAAGCAATCCTTGAAAGAGTTAACTCAAATGTGTGTGGATTGTTCTCGACAGCCTCCACGACCAAGCACATGTATTATGTGATATTTGTAGATGATTTCTCACGTAAGTGTTGTATTTTCTTCATGCAGAAGAAAGATCAAACGTTCTCTAATTTTTGTGAATTTAAAGCACTTGTTGAGAAAGACACTGGCAAGAAAATGAAGGCTCTCAAGAGCGATAACGATGTAGAATATGTGTCGAATGAGTTTAAGAACTTTTGTGCATTAGAAGGAATTTGACGGGAGTTAATGGCACCCCATAACCCATAGCAAAATGGGGTGGTTGAGAGGAAGAACAAAAGTATTGTGGGAGTTGCATGGGCAATGTTACATGATCAGGGCCTAACGTTGCACTTGTGGGTTGAAGCATGCAACACAATGGTATATGTGTAGGACAAAAGTCCTCATCGGATTCTCGGGACGAGTACACTAGAAGAAGCTTTTTCAAGTAAGAAACTAGATGTGTCACACTTCAGGATCTTTGATTGATTTGTTTAATGTCATGTTTCCAAGGATACAAGGAAAACGTTAGAGCTACAACAAATTTGGGCATATTTGTGGGGTACACTAATACACCTCGCAACTATCGAGTGTACCTGCCATCACACAGGATGACAGTTGTTCGTAAAGATGTGAAGTTCAATGAAGAGAATGCCATGAGATATTCCCTTGAGAGGGAGCTTCAGTGACATGCGGATGAGGAGCTTTTAGCTCCAAAGGAATAACCTTGGGATGATGTGGAGCAGCCACATATAGAGGAGAAGAGAGTGGAAGAACCCACTCATGCAAAGACATCCAGAGATAGAAGGAAGTGCACCAGAGAAGCTGACATATTGATGCATGATTCTAGAGAGAATGTGGGAGCACCCACATCACAACGCATGCAAAGGAGGTCACTAGATCAGTACACTGGCTACATGGCTCTGATGAGTGAGAGTGTAGAGACTAAGCCATCCTCATTCAAGGAAGTAGTGCAGAGCCCAGTATGGGTTGATGCCATGGTAGAGGAGTATGACTCCATTATCAGGAATAGTTCTTGGGAAGTTGTCCCAAGGCCAGAGGACAAGTCAATGGTAGGTTCCAGGTGGATCTACAAGGTGAAGCAAGAAGCATATGGGAGTGTCGAGAAACACAAGGTCAGATTTGTGCCCAAGGGATTCTCTCAGGTGGAGGGAATTGATTATGAGGAGACCATTTCTCTGGTAGCAAGGTACTCTTCAATCAGATCTATTCTAGCATTTTCAGCGCAGATGGGATGGAAGATACATCAAATGGATGTGAAGACAACATTCCTCAACAAAGTGATTGAGGAAGAGGTGTACATAGAGCAAAGGGAAGGATTTGAGACCTTCAACAGAGAGTCGCATGTGTGCAGACTCAAGCGAGTGTTGTATGGATTGAAACAAGCACCCCATGCTTGGTACACCAAGATCTTGTGAGCTTACTACTTACAAGGTACTCAGCCATTAGGGATACTATTGGCCAACACTCTTCAAAGATGAAAAATGATATGTTAGTAGTTGTGAAAAGTGCCAACAGATGGGAAGACCATTACAAACCAACAAGATGCCCCTACAACCCCAAGTGTTTATTGAGCCCCTTCAAAGATGGGCATCGGAATTTGTAGGTCCAATATCTCCAATGACACAAAACAAAAAGGTATATTTTATTTTGTATCAATTATGTCACCAAATGGGTAGAATAAAAACTATTTATCAAGCTAGTGAAAAATCAACGATAGGTTTTCTTTTCAAATATTTTTGCTCATTTTGGCATCACAAGAGAAATCGTGATAGATTAGGGAATGTTGTTCACGTCAAATCCAATGCAATCCATTACCCAATAACCAAGTCACTTGGTTCGTGTTCAAGTTTGATGGCTTTAAAATTTGACAAAAACGCAATAATTAGAATTTTGATAATAAAATTTGTTATTAAGTTCAACATACTAAAAAATTTGAAAATTATATATATATATATATATATATATATATATATATATATATATATATATATTATATATATATAATAAAATAAAAATAATATATACATGTATTCAAATTTTATTTTATTTTGTAAGTTTGGTAGGAGACTACATCTTCATCATGTCCAACTTCTCACCTCGATCAGGGGATAGCACAAAATTTGAACCCAAGACTTCCGATTTGATGAGATTTCATTTCCAAAACCATTGCCAATTGATCTACCCCAAGAGGAGATATGCAAAAATAATAAATTACAACAAAATATAAAGATTATTTTCTTTTAATTTACATTTGTTTCTTTATATATTTAACTTTTATATTTTATTGAAATATTACACTTCTACAAATCCTTGTGCACTTAGGGTAAAACCCTAGCCACTCAATCTTTGCTCTGTTTGCATGGATTTTTTTGCAGATTGTTTAATGGTGAATCCTTGTGACTTGATGAATAAATCTTTTTCTTTGTAGGTATGATTATCAGTCAAGCTAGCTCTTCTTTGGTTTCATACAACTCTATGTTGAAGTTTGGTTATGGGCTTCCGATGGTGCAAGAAATTTCTTACATGTATGTTCTTGCGGATGAGGAAGATTTAGAATGTGAAATATATTTTTTGGAGAATGGTTCAATTTGCAGGTTTAATGGGTTCTAGTCACGGTTGGCTGATTTGCAGAAATGGATCTCTAAGACATGGAAACCCCTTTTGACGGACATGTTGAATATTTACCCTATGGCACCAGGTTTCTTCACTGTGGTTTTTAAAAAGATTGAAGACAAGAAGGCTATTTGTGAAGTTGGGTCGTGGTTTTGGAGGAGTGTTGGCCTCTGCATGCAGCGCTAGTTTCCCACTTTTGATCCAATAACGACATCAATTTCTAAAGCCTTAGTTTTGGTAAGATTGTCAAACCTTCCCTTGCATTTCTAGAATCAAACATCGCTTTCCTATATTGGGAACGCACTGGAAAAATTCTATCATAGTTGTCCTTAAAAAAAAGACTACCTATGCCCACATTTGTGTGGAGATGAACTTCAACAAGGGTTTTCAAAAGTCTTCTCCTTACCATCCACAAGCTAACAAACAACTTGGATCCACAAATGAAATGTTGGAAGCCATTCTGACCAAGACCGCACAGTTGCATCATAAGGATTTGACCCATAGGCTTCTGGATTTCTATACAAATATCTATTTTGGTAGTGAATCTATTGGTGAGTTACACATGTATATTTTTCTAAATCAAACCGGACAAGTAAAAGAAGCGTGCTTTGAACATCTATAATCAAGTGAACTTCTCTTTGTATCAGAAAATTCCAAGGGGTCTACTAAAATCCCAACCCATTTTGAGATTATTTCAAGTGTTTTGTTCGCTTTAAGCTTTAGCATAACTATTAGAGGTCGAGAAGCATAAATAGAACATGCGTTCAAATCCAGGATCCCACTCTAAAGTTGAAATCAAGATCTGCTAGGATCTACCCAATGATTGTGATCTAGGTATATATATATATATATATATATATAGATATACTCAAATTCTTTGACCAGGGTAAGAAAAAGTGCAAGCATTTAAGGTTTTGAGGAGGCATATTCTCAATGTTCATATCGAGGGATGCACTATTCTCATTCACTTGTTTTCTCACGGTTTAAATTGAGAAGCTAGGAACAATGTATGAGTTTTATTCAAGGGAATTAGAGGCAATTAGTGTTCTGGGATGTCAAAATACTGAAATTTCTTGTGAGCAATAGTTTGTGAGATGAAGAATACTTGTAGAACTTCTATGATAAGGAGAATATGATCAAATGTTCCACAAATTGCTTCATATGTAAAGGAAATGGAATTGAGTAGCAGGCAGTATGCCACCGCATATAAATTGCATATAAAGAGTTGTCAATGACTACATCAAGCAAACGTTGTATACTCTACCAACCAGAGCATAGTTGAATAATTTCCCTTAAAGTATCACCAGGTGATTCCATTCTCCATGTAGGGTCTCTCATCCTTTGAACACATTTTCATGACCTTGTTGTGAGTCTTGGGCACCATTTAGAAATAAATCTCCCTTCGAACGAATGTAACCAGATCAATTATTTTCGCAATATATTGTCTTCCCTATCAAGTACCTAAAATCTACTTTGTTATTCTTATATATATGTGTGTGTGGGGGGGGGGGGGACACCAATATTACTAGGGTTGGTTCCAATAAAGATTGGTTGAAATTTGACAACGAATTATGTAAATATGTATAAAATTGTATTAGTTACTGCTAAGTTAGTTTTATACCGAAACAATGGTTACGTAACGGAGTAGGCCCTTATAAAACTTATGAATGCGCGAACTATTGTATCATGGAGAATCATTCTTGATCAAATAAAGAATCCAATCCCTTGCCCGGTGGATGTTTCTTTGAGACCCTGTCAAGGTTTTACCACGTAAAATCTTGTGCTTTTACTTGTGCCATTGTATTCGGTTTCCGTTTAGTTTCATTTTATATCTTTCTTGTTTAATTAGCCGCTTAAGCCAACAAGTGGTATCAGAGCCAAGTTGAGTTTAGGAAAAGAAAGACGTTGCGTCCTGAGAAAGTCGATTAAAATATTTGAGCCCGCAGAGCCGTTGGTGGAATGTTGTTCAGAGAAGCTGTGTTTGCAAGGAGGAGGAGCGATGAACGATGCTGCCATTATTAACGTTGGACGTTGTCGAGGGATACAACCCACTAGTGTTGTAGGAGAAAGAAGTATGCACAACACATTTTTTTATTGAGTTGAGTTGGCTGCCTTTTTTTCTGAAGCGGTAAAGCCTTAAGAAGTACGCACAACATATTTTTTATTGAGTTGAGTTTAGACGCTGCTTTTTTTCTGAAGCGATAAATCCTAAAGAAGTACGCATTTTTTGTAAGTCTGAAGGAGGAAGCCCATTGGTGGTCGAACCATCATTGGAGAAACTAAAACTGTTGGCCTGTCTCGCTGATGGTCGTGTTGTCGGACATGTTGGAAATAATACTGAGAAGGGGGGTGAATCAGTATTAGCAAGTCAATAATTTTTCATTTCCATAATCAGATTTACATACGCTATGTTAGGCCTGAGCTGGTTTCATAACACGCTAATTCAGTTAATGGAACTCGCATGTACATGCAACTGTGTTTAAGGCAACTAGCATATATCCAGTAAACTTATGATTCAGTTAATTCATCATGTGTTGATCTTTAATTAGTGCATCAAAACTTCATTAACCATATAAACAGTAACCAAGTGCAGAAAAAACAGAACAGACCATCACACATAAGAAACACACATGAACACCAAGATATAAGGTGGAAACCCAATGTGGGTGAAAACCACCTGCTTCAATCATCTCTGTCTTCTTTTTATAATAAGAGAATTATGTTTACAATTTTTTTACTGGTGTAGTCTTATACCAGTACACAAGCTTCTACCTGCAGAAGGCTAAAACCTTCTCTCGTTCTCCATCTTCTACTAGAAGGGAGCTACAACCCCCTAGATCTTGTACTAGCGGATATGTTTACTAGTACGTAGGTGTTGGCCTACAGAAAGCTACAACCTTCTCTTTTCTTCGAGGTACCACGTTTCATAAATTTTCAAACTTGATCCATGAACATCAATCTTCAAATATATCTGCATCAACCAATCTCCTTTTGAACCGTACACAACCGAAACAATCAATCACTCCATCAATCTGGTCATCCAGAATGTTGTCACCAGAATACAGTAACCAGAACCCAGAACACTGCAACAGCAAATAGAAGCAACTAAAACATATTTTATAAGGTATACGCTATTTGCATATGTCGAACCTGCATGCATATGCACTTTCCTCAAGGCTAACCAATGTACAGATATGCAAATCAAATTTATGATATATACGTTGTTTTGATATGCAGAAACAACGTGTATAAACTCTTTTTCTAAAGTGAACCTGCGTACAGATCTGTAAATGATGATTCAAACATTACAACTGTTCCAAACTTTAGTCATACCCAGGTCATCATATTTACAAACTACAACATGCGCCAGTTATTCAGATAAATGATAAAACCACATAAAGATAATTCACTTCAAGCCTTGAGATCCTGATACATCATTAGATCTTATCCTTCATCAAACGCTAAGGTTCATCCTTGGTTCAGATCAAGCACAACACCATAAGCCAATAACCTGCATATTATATTTCACACTTCATCAGATATTTGATACTTGCACACCTTGGCCTAATGATCTTCTCCTCCTTTTATAGTCTTAGGCCTTTCTCAATACCATGGACTAAAACCACTTAAGACCAATACCTTGGACCAAATACCTAGGATCAATACCTCGAACTAGATACCTTGGACCAATACCATAGATCAAAATACCATTGACCAAATGCTTTGGACCAAAAAATTAGTTTTCCAAGATATACCGCTTTTCCTTCTGTGAAAGTGCATGTGTATGTATACACGGCTTGTATACAGTGAACTTGCATGTATACGCAGCTTGGTCAATGGTGAACCTGTGTATACCTCTCTTCATTCTGTGAAGACTGATTTGTAATTCTTTGTTGCATACCTGCTATACTTTCATCTAAGTGAGTTTCCTTCTGAACTGATTCCTTAAAGCTGCCCTACATTTCATCACATTTGTATACATTGTTGTCATGCATTCTGTCACATCTGATATCTCTTTTGTAGATTCATCTAGTTACCATATATAGGTGAGTTGTTCTGCTACAAGTGGCTTGCCATCAAGTACAACACATACATCATAATGCCAACAATCTCCCCCTTTGGACTTGATGACAACAACCACACCAAGTCACTCTCCCCCTTTGACATCAAGGGCAAAGGGGCATGCTCCCCCTGAGTGCATGATGAATTCTTTGATATGCTGAAGTGCGCTGATTGAGCTCCCATGATCGAGTCCATGCTCACGATGAGCATAAGCAAAGTCTGCAAAAAGATGTTCTAAAAGAAGAACATGACTCTATGCATACATCACAAATGACCTTCCTATCACCAATGACTCATACATACATCCGTCTCCCAACCAAGTCAGGATATACCAAATTTGACTCATCCACCCAACCAAGTGGGGATAAATCAATTGTTTATACATGTCAAAAACAAGAAACATTACATCATCCATCCCATGCATAGTGAGGTTACAAATTAGGTCTTTTCATGACCGTTACATTAAAAGATATACATGACATATATAACAGAGACCAAATATCTTAAACAAGACCATGATAATCATCAGCAACTATCATATGATCTACACCATCATCAACATCTATCAATAGCATCCAGACCAGTCACCTGTATATGTCCATCATTAGTTCCCAATATGTCATCAACCATGTTCTCCCCATGACCCTATTCCACCTGTTCACTCTCAGATCTGATCATTGCATATGTCAGTAAGAGATATCAAAGCATCATCATCAATCAGATATACATCAAGTTATCAACAACTCTATGAGAACCAATATATAAGTAGATTGAACCTATCATCAAACGGAGCAGATAACTGACAGAACCAAAGCAAACCCCTACTACTTTTCTTCAAACCAACATATACGTCACTATGTCCACAGAAATTCACAAATGTACGTGACTACACTTCATGAAACTCGCGTATAACCACCTTTCTCTGAAAAAATAGGATTTAACAGCAGTATGATGCAGAAACTACTCCCAGCTTTTGTCTGAGATATTCAAATGTCTCTTTGGGCAGTGGTTTAATGAATATATCAACAACCTATTCTTTGGAAGGAACATAATCCAATTTGACCTTTTGTTCAAGCACTTGTTCACGTAGAAAATGATATTTGATGGGTATGTGCTTGGTCTTGGAATGCATGACTGGATTCTTTGAAATACCGATGGCACTTGTATTATCACATAGAATGGAGATGGGTGGAGTACATGTGATCTGAATATCTTGCAAGGTTTGCATCATCCAAAGTAATTGTGTGCAGCAAGATGCAGTAGCCACGTATTTTGCTTCAACTGTAGATAACGCAATCGAACTTTGTTTCTTGCTGAACCAAGACACTAACCTGGAACCCATATAGAATGCACCACCACTAATTATTTTTCTGTCATCAACACTTTCTGCCCAATCCGCATCTGTATATGCATGAAGTGTAAGATCTGTATCCCTAGGATACCATAAACCAAAGTTCTGTGTTCTTTGAAGATATTTGAAAATCCTTTTGACGGCCTGAAGATTTGATTCCTTTGGATTTTCTTGGAATCTTCCAACTATTCCCACTACATGCATGATGTTCGATCGGGTACCTATTAGATAGAGCAGACTGCCAATCATGGATCTATAAGTTGGTTGATGTACTGTTGTTTATTCATCATTTGAGCTAAGACTGCATCTTGTTACCATTGGGGTACATATTGGTTTAGAATCTTCCATGTCGTACTTTTTCAGGATCTATTTGAGATATTTGGTTTGTGAGAGAAAAATACCATCTTTATTTTGTTGAACTTGTAGACCAAGAAAATAGGTAAGCTCACCAAGCAAGGACATTTCAAATTCTTGTTGCATTACTGAATCAAAATTCTGACTCATGGATTCTTCATTGCTACCAAAAATGATATCATCAACATACACAACAATTATTAGCAATTTACCAGTGTCCATCTTTGTATATAGATTGCTATCTGTTGACCCCTTTGAAAAACCTTGTTGGTGGAGATAGTTGTCAAGACGGTAATACCATGCCCTTGGAGCCTGTTTTAGACCATAGAGAGATTTTCTGAGTTTGCATACAAGTATTGCATCATTTCCAAGAATGAATCCTTCTGGTTGTTCAATATAGACTTCTTCTTTGAAGTCTCCATTAAGAAAGGTAGATTTTACATCCATTTGGTATACTTTGAATTTATGAAAACTAGAAAGAGAAAAAAACATTCTTATAGCTTCAAGTCTAGCAACAAGTGCAAAATTTTCTTCAAAATATATACCTTCTTGTTGAGCATATCCTTTACAAACAAGTCTGGCCTTGTTTCTAATAACTTCTCCATTTTCATTTAGCTTGTTTTTTAATATCCATTTAGTTCCTATGATATTTATATCATGAGGACTAGGAACTAATTCCCAAGTATTATTCTTTTCAATTTTCTCAAGTTCTTCATTCATGGCCTTGACACAACATTCATCTTTGCATGCTTTATTTACATTTTGAGGCTCAGTGGAAAATAGTAATGCTAGATAGCTTGAAGCTTCGGCAATGGTTCTTCTAGTCTGCACCCCTGCCCCTTTTTCTCCTAAAATTTGAGTTTCTGGATGATTTTTCTGAACATGCCTGGACGGAGTCTTTTCTTCTATCGTTATCTCTTCTTCTGGTGCTTCATTGGTTTCTTCTTTAGAATCGGTGTGATTTGATGTGGGAAAATCATCCTCATATTCTTCATTTTCATAATCTTCAATTTCTATCTGTTTTGGATTTTTGCATACTTCATACCCCACAACATCAATACTTTCAATAATTTTCCCAAGTCTTTTATTGTAACATTTATATCCTTTACTTCAGGAAGAGTAGCAAAGAAGAATACCTTCCTCTACTATGGGTTCAAACCTACCAAGTTTTTCATCAGTCATTTTGATGTAACATTTGCTTCCAAAAACTTTGAATTATTTTACAGTAGGAGTCTTACCATACCAAAGTTCATGTGGAGTTTGAGTGTTGTTTAACCAAACATTTGCTTGGTTGAGAATAGTGACGGCGGTGAATGCAGCTTCACCCCAGAAGGTTGCAGGAGTTCCAGATTCATCTAGCATTGCACGAGCCATTTGTTGAACGGTTTTTTTCATCCTTTCTACCACTCCATTTTGTTGTGGAGTCCTTGCGGTGGAGAACTGCCTTTTTATTCCATGTTGTTCACAAAAGTCAAAGAATTCATCTGAGGTAAATTCCCCTCCTCGATCAGATCTGAGGCATTTGATTTTGC
>APFE030532304.1:0-13384 GCA_000404065.3 Pinus taeda | reverse complement strand
TAACTTTTTCTTTCAAGAAAACAAAGCCTTTACCTTTTATGACGCAGGAGTGTCGTTTCCAAATGAGACACTCTTTCCTTTTCTAAGGCATTATATGAGTGTAGTTTTTCTTTGTCACCTGTCATGTGTTTTGAGCATCCACTGTCGATGTACCACTAGTTTTCTTGTCCTTATGCATACAAGGCTATACCACATCTTTCTGTTCGCAGTTATTTCTTTCTCCATATTTTGGGATTTAATGGATTTTGCTCCTTTTGATCTATTTGCCGAAATTTACTTCTGCATTCAGATTATCCATGGCCAAATTTGTTACAGATTGAGCATTCTATTTCATTTTCAAGAAGAGAAAAGTTATTATAGGAACTTTTCTTGATCCCTGTCACATTCCTTTGATTTCGTGCTTCTCTAGTCATGATTGTTTTGTAAGAAACACATTGAGTAGCTTTGTGTCCAAAATTATGACATGAGAAACATTGATCATTAAATAAGTTCCTGTGATTATCGAATCTACTGACCTGTTGATTGTAGTTTCTAATGATATTTATCTTTGAAGAAAATTGAGTTATGATTTACCTGAGATTGATTGTGGCTTCTGTTCATCCTTGAAGTAAATTGAGCCTGGTTCACCTGGTGATCTGCTTTATGCCTTTGTGACAATTGTCAAATTGTTCACTGCTCTTTGTTGCATCAAGATAGCTTTTAGTGGAGGTTGACGGCTTCTGTGATTGAGATGTTTCTTCAGTATATCCGAGACCTGTCTTTATTAGAGGAGAGCACTAAACTTTGATAATTTCATTTAAGGTCTCTGATCCTTTAGAAAATCTAAGATTGAGAGCTTTTGTTTTCTCAAGATCCTTTCTTAGACCCACAATTTCACATTCTAGCTTTTCATTGCGTTTTTCTCTTTTAGCAAGTCGGTATGTCAAGGTATCTATAATCATATTCTTTTCTTCTAAACAGATTTTGAGTTTAGAGATTTCTTCACAAAGATCATCTTCATCTAAAGCATCCAAAAAATCATCATCTCATAAGCCATCAGAAGTCTATAGTCATTACTATTTTCATCTTCATCACTATTTGATAAACCATCACTATCTTCATGAGTATAGTAGCTCTTTTTACTTACACTTTGTTTTCTATTCCATTTTGCATATTCATTCTCTTTATTATATTTATCTTTATGAGGACATTTGGTAGCATAATGACCGACTCTACCACAGGCAAAACATTTTAAAGGTAGTTTACCTCTGAATCTTCCGGAACCCCGTTGAAGCTTCTTGACAAAGTTTGCTTCCTCTTCTTCTTCTAAAATATGTCCTGATTCATTGAGTTCTTCTTTTCCTTCTGCTGAAGCTTTAAATGTGGTTTCTCTCATATCTGATGGTAACTAGATGAATCTACAAAAGAGATATCAGATGTGACAGAATGCATGACAACAGTGTATACATATGTGATGAAATGCAGGGCAACTTCAAGGAATCAGTTCAGAAGGAAACTCACTCAGATGAAAGTATAACAGGTATACAACAAAGAATTACATATTAGTCTTCACAGAATGAAGAAAGAGAGGTATACGCGGGTTCACCATTGACCAAGCTGCGTATACACGCAGGTTCACTGTATGCACGCCGCGTATACGTACACACACACTTTCACAGAAGGAAAAGCGCGTATACCTTGGAAAACTAAATTTTTAGTCCATGGTATTTTGATCCATGGTATTGGTCCAAGGTATCTATTCCGAGGTATTGACCCCAGGTATTTGGTCCAAGCTATTGGTCCTAAGTGGTTTTGGTCCATGGTATTGAGAAAGGCCTAATACTATAAAATGAGGAGAAGACATTAGGCCAAGGTGTGCAAGTATCGAATATCTCATAAAGTGTGAGATCTAATATGCAGGTTATTGGCTTATGGTGTTGTGCTTGATCTAAACCAAGGATGAACCTTAGCATTTGATGAAGGATAAGATCTAATGATGTATCAGAATCTCAAGGCTTGAAGTGAATTATCTTTATGTGGTTTGATCATTTATCTAAATAACTGGCACATGTTGTAGTCTGTAAATACGATGATCTGGGTATGACTGAAGTCTAGAATAGTTGTAATGTTTAAATCATCATTTATAGATCTGTACGCAGGTTCACTTTAGAAAAAGAGCGTATACACGTTAGTTCTGCATATCAAAGCAGCGTATATATCATAAATTTGATATGCAGATCTGTACGCTGGTTCGCCTTGAGGAAAGTGCGTATGCACGCAGGTTCGACACATGCAAGTAGCGTATACCTAATAAAATATGTTTTAGTTGCTTCTGTTTGTTGTTGCAGTGTTCTGGGTTCTGGCTTGGGTTCTAGTTATTGTATTTTGGTGACAGCATTCTGAATGATCAGATTGATGGAGTGATTGATTGTTTCGGTTGTGTATGGTTCAAAAGGAGATTGGTTGATGCAGATATATTTGATAATTGATGTTGATGGATCCAGTCTGAAAAATTATGAAACGTCGTCCCTGGAAAAAAAGAGAAGGTTGTGGCCTTCTGTAGACCGGCACCTACGTACTAGTAAACATATTAGCTAGTACAAGAGCTAGGGGGTTGTAGCTTCCTTCCAGTAGAAGCTAGAGAACGAGAGAAGGTTGTAGCCTTTTGCAAGTAGAAGCCTGCGTACTGGTATAAGACTGCACCAGTACAAAAATTGTAAACAAAATTCTCTTATTATTAAAAGAAGACAGAGACGATTGCAACAGGTGGTTTTTACCCACATTGGGTTTCCACCTTATATCTTAGTGTTCTTATGTGTTTCTTATGTGTGATGGTATGTTATGTTTTTTCTGCACCTGGTTACTGTTTATATGGTTAATGAAGTTCTGATGCACTGATTAAAGATCAACATATGATGAATTAAATGAATCATAAGTTTACTGGATATGCACTGGTTTCCTTAAACACAGTTTCATGTACACGCGAGTTCCATTAATTGAAGTAGCGTATATAAATTTGATTATGGAAATGAAAAATTATTGACTTGCTAATACTGATTCATCCCCCCTCTCAGTATTATTTCCAACAAGACAAAGAAATACGTGTGCCACAGTTGAAGTCGTTGGCCTGTTCAAAGCTGCCCAGAATTACAGTAAAGCCTGTTACCCTGTTCAGAGCTACCCAAAATTACAATAAAGCTTGTTACCATGTCCAGAGTTGCAAAGCATTCATAGTTAGTGTCAGTTAGTGGGACGCATAAACCCACAGAGTAGTCCAGTGGGAAAATACTGCGTGAAGAATTTTTATTTTTATTTTTGAAAGAAAAAACAAAACAACATTGTTTCTCACTGTGGAGGTTGGGTATTTTTTTCCCCAACAAAAATTTGTTGAATAAATTCATTGCATTGAAGAAAATAAAAATAAAAAATCAGGGAACTGAAGTAGGGTTTGTTAAAAGGGTTTTTTTAAATTGAAAAACAAAGTTTTTTCCTGGAAAACTGAAATTAAATTAAAAAATAAATAAAATAACTTCACTTTCAAAATAAAAATAAAAATAAATAAAAAAATAAAAATAAAAATAAATAAAATAAATAAAAATAAAAATAAAAAATAAATAAAATAAAAAATCATAAAATTGTTGTAAGTTTTTTTTTCTCCAGTAAATTAAAAAAAAGGGGGGAAGACAATTTTTTTAGAAAGGAACAGAAGTTTGTAATTTTCTTTAGTAAAAAAAAGAGTAGAAAAACAAAATTCTGGAATTTTCTTTGGTAACAGAAATTGGAGAAGAAAATATTAGAAACCCTAGTTGGAAGACAAAAACCTTAAGAGGAAAGAAATGGCCAAAATGACAAATGCAAAGTTCGAGGTGGAGAAATTCACTGGCAAGAACAACTTTGCTCTATGGAAACTAAAAGTTAGGGATTTTTTGGTGCAACAAGGGTTGCACAAAGCATTTGACGGGGCAAATAAGAAACCTGCTAGCATGACAAATTCAGACTGGGAGGACTTGATTGCCTGAGCTCTCAGTATCATTAGGTTCTGCCTGGCAGATGAAGTTCTCTTAAACATTGTTGAAGAGAGTACTGCTGCAGGTTTATAGGAAAAACTGGAAAAACTATATATGACAAAATCATTAACTAATAGAATTTATTTGAAACAACAATTGTACAGTCTTCGGATGAAGGAGGGTACAAAAGTTGCAGAACATTTAAATGTTTTTAATACACTTATATGCCAGTTATCAAATATGGAAGTTAAAATTCGGGAAGAAGACAAAGCTATAACCTTGTTGTGTTCTCTACCCGAGTCGTGGGACCACTTCGTAACTTCAATCAGTTTGAGCACGGCTAATTCTTTGAAATTTGAATCAGTTGTGGGAGTGCTCTTATCTGAATAAGTACGGAGGAAATCCAGTACTGAAACAGCTACACCAAAGGCCATGATAGCCAGAGGATGGTCAAAGGAAAGAGCAGAAAAAACAAGGGGATCTTCCAAATCAAAATCAAAGGGAAATAAGTGTAAGGCGAAATGTTGGTACTACAACAAAATTGGACACCTCTAGAAACACTGTTGGAAATGGAAAGAGTCTGATAACCCAAAGAAGGAAGCAAATCAAGTTGATTCAGGTATGATAGATGAACTTTTATCTACTAAAAAATTATGTATGATAGATGAAACTTTACCTATATGTAATGTCTCTCAATATTTTGAAGGTTTGATGTTAGACTCTGGTGCTTCTCATCACATGTGTCCACACAGAAATTGGTTTGCTTCATATGAAGTTGTAAATGGTAGTTTTATTTTTATGGGTAATAATGTATCATGGCAGACTATTGGGATGGGAAATATCAGGATTAAAATGTATGATAACATAGTTAGAACATTAACTAGTGTTAGACATGTACCTGAATTGAAGAAAAAATTGATTTCTTTGGGAGTGTTGGATTCAGATGGTTATAAGTTTACAGGTCAGAATGGAGTGTTGAAAGTCTCAAAAGGTGCCCTATTTGTTATGAAATCAGAAAAGGTTGGAAATATTTATAGACTTAAAGAAAGTACTCAGGTCAATGAAGCAGCGATTGTGTCAAAGAAAGAAGAAGAAGTTACTCGCCTATGGCATCAGCGATTGGGTCACATGAGCGAGAAAGGTCTTCAAGTACTGATGAACCGTAAATTACTTCCTGATTTGAAATCCTTGAAGTTGGATTTTTGTAAACATTGTCTATATGGAAAAGTGTAAACAGATATTTAAAACTAGAGTCATAATAGTAAAGAAATTTTTGACTATATTCATTCTGATCTGTGGGGACCATCCCCTATTGTATCATATGGAAGTGCTTTATATTTTTTAACGTTTATTGATGATTTCTCCCGTAAAGTTTGGGTCTTTATATTGAAAAATAAAGTTGATGTATTCAATGTCTTTAAACAATTTAAAGCAATGGTAGAAAAAGAACAAGCAAATCAATTAAATGTTTAAGAAGTGACAATGGTGGTGAATTTACTTCTCTAGAATTTGAACAATACTGTAAGGATGAAGGAATTTTTAGACATAAAACTGTTGTTTATACTCCTCAACAAAATGGTGTTGCTAAACGTATGAATCATATTCTTATGAAAAGATTCAGAAGCATGATCATCAATGCTAACCTACAAAAGGAGTTGTGGGCAGAAGCAGTATCCACTGCTTGTTATTTAGTTAATAGATCACCTTCAGTAGCAATTAATTGTAAAATTCTTGAAGAAGTTTGGTCAGGTTAGTCTTGTGATTATTCACATTTAAGGATATTTGGTTGTGATGCTTATGCTCTTATTCCTAAAAATCAGCGTTCAAAATTAGACCCAAAATCGAAATGTTATGTCTTTGTTGGGTGTGACTATGCAGTGAAAGGATACAGGTTGTGGGATCCTACTTCACAGAAGATAATCATTAGTAGAGATGTAACATTTGACGAATCTTCTATTTTAAAATAAAATGTTGAAAGAATTGAACAAGAACGGGGATGACCAAATCAACAAATTCAGTTAGAGGCTAGACCTTTTCTTGAAAGTCGAAAGGAAGGAGAGACTTATGGAGGAAAAGATGATGAAGATACAAAGGAAACTGTTGAAGTTTATGAACATGTTCAAAACCAGTCACTCTAAGAAGGTCTACAAGGGAAAGAAAAACTCCCAAAAGGTATGAAGATTCTGCTTCATCTTTTGCTTTGATTATTGAAGATGGGGAACCTTCTTGTTATCAGGAAGCAGTAGATGATACGGATAGTGAAAAATGGAAAATGGCTATGGAAAAAGAAATGGATTCCTTATCCAAGAACAATACTTGGGATGTTGTAGAACTTCCTAAAGGGAGAAGTGTTGTTGGATGCAAATGGGTCTACAAATTAAAACAGAAATTTGATGGAAGTATCGAAAGTTATAAGGCGAGGCTAGTAGCAAAAGAGTATTCTCAGGTTGAAGGTTTTGAATTTCATGATATTTTTTCACCAGTTGTAAAACTTGTTTCTATTTGTACTATGTTGGCACTAACTGAATTACTTAACCTTGAGTTAGAACAGTTAGATGTTAAAATAGCTTTTCTACATGGCGATTTGGATGAAGAGATATATATGGCACAACCAGAAGGTTTTGTACAAGATCGCAGCAAAAGATTAGTTTGCAAGCTCAGGAAATCATTGTATGGCCTAAGGCAGTCTCCCATGCAATAGTAAAAAAAATTTGACTCCTTCATGGTGAGCTAGAACTTTATTAGAAGTGAGTATGATCATTGTGTATACTTCAAGAGTTTCAGTGGCATATTCATTATATTAGTTTTTTATGTTGACGATATGCTTATTGCAAGCAAAAGCATGGAAGAGATCAACAGGTTAAAGGCTCAGCTCTCTAGGACGTTTGATATGAAGGATCTTGGAGCAGCAAAATATATCTTGTGCATGGAGATACATAAAGACAAGAAAATTGCTAATCTTTGGTTATCACAACAAAAGTATGTGGAAAGAGTACTTGAAAAGTTCAGTATGAACAGTGTGAAACATGTTAATGTTCCATTAGCTTCCCACTTTAATATTTCTTCGCTTTTGATTCCTAGAACTGATGAAGAAAAGCAGTATATGTCTCGTGTACCATATGCAAATGTTGTAGGCAACTTAATGTATGCGATGGTATCTACAAGACCTGATATTTCACATTCAGTTGGAGTTGTCAGCAGATTCATGGCAAATCCAGGTGAAGAACATTGGCAAGCAGTGAAATGGGTGCTTTGGTATTTAAGAGGCACAAGTGATCATTGCATCATCTTTAATGGTAGTGAAGGATCAGTTTGCGGATATGTGGATGTTGATTATGCAGGTGATTTAGACAAAAGGAGATCTACTACAAGTTACGTCTTTACTCTTGCAGGTGGAGCAATTTGTTGGCTATCAAAGCTTCAAGAAATAGTTGTGTTTTCCACTACTGAAGCAGAATATATAGCTACTTCAGATGCCAGTAAAGAAGTAATCTGGTTAAAGGGTCTACTTGATGAGATTGGAAGGACGTGAGAGAGAGTGAATGTACTCTATGATAGTCAGAGTGCCATTCACTTGGCTGCAAATCCATCTTATCACAGCAAGACTAAGCACATTGATGTAAGGTATCATTTTCTGAGACATATGATCGATGGTGGAAAAGTAGCTCTCAAGAAGGTCCATCCATGGGAGAATTGTGCGACATATTCACGAAGCCAATTACAATAGAGAAGTTGCGATGGTGTTTAGCTTCTCTTGGCTTGCAGAAGAGATGATGAATGGGCATGGGCAAGGGATTAGGAAAATTGTTGTCAAGGTGGAGATTGTTGAAATTTGACAACGAATTATGTAAATATGTGTCAAACTATATTAGTTACTGCCAAGTTAGTTTTATACCAAAACAACGGTTATGTAACGGAGGAGGCTCTTACAAAACTTATGAATGCCCAAACTATTGTATTATGGAGAATAATTCTTGATCAAATAAAGAATCCAATCCCTTGCCCCGTGGATGTTTCCTTGACATCCTGTCAAGGTTTTACCACGTAAAATCTTGTGCTTTTACTTGTGTCATTTTGTTCAATTTCCATTCAATTTCATTTTATATCTTTCTTGTTTAATTAATCGCTTAAACCAACAAGATTTTCTTTTCATGGTTAAAAAAGTGACATCTTGAGATAGTGATATCAGTACTTCCACATGTGATATCAATTAGTTACAGTGATATATCCATATGTGCCTTGGTTTTGACTTTAATTGAATTCCATCAACGTTGTGACCCCAACTACCTTCAAATTCCAAATTTTTTATGATGATGTGTTCACATTCTTTCAATTGCAAGCCCTTTCCCATCAACCTTATTCGTTGGCCATGTCCATCAATTGTCTTGTAAAAGGAAACTCTCAAATATGATGAAGGGATGAGTTAAAATGTGGCATCATAGATCCAATTGAAGTCTTTCTGAAACACACTTCTATAGTTTTAATCATTGCCATGGCATCACATCATTTTAATCTAGATGAGATTTCAATCTGCCATCTTATAGAGAGAAATTTACACGGTGCAGGGAAATTCGAGAGAACAGAACCCTAGAAAAGCTTTTGGGATTTGGAAATGTTTTTGGAGATTCTACGGGGAATTCTTTTTCCATGTAGTTTGAACTTGTATACAAAATTTCAATACTCAAAGGAAGGAGACTTTCTTGATAAATTTACAAAAGATGCTAAAAATATTTGTAGGATTGGCATAGCCCAAATATTTGGAGGAATATTACCTTAGAGAGGATTATAAGAAATATTGAGATATTCCAATCTAGGTGCATTGAATAGATCACAAGGAAAATATCCTCCGAGATTATTCCTTGATATGTCTACATAGGACAAGATTTTAAGATTTCCATATAGGAACTCAGCAAATCCAACAATCAACAATATGCCCACAGGAATTCGCACCTAGCGACTCACCGCAAATTTAGCACCAAGAGGATTTTAGCATGCTATGCAGAACCCCACTATGCGACCACCATGGAACACACATAAATGATTCAACTTGTGGAAGTGAGGTAATCAATTTATTTTGGTTGTTCACCTGATATGCTAAAAGGATAATATTATATTAAAAGAACTCATGAATTAAGATTTTTGAAGTTCGCTAGCTTTCGTTTTTTTTTAGATGAAAAAAACATACTTTCATTCCAGGAATAGAGAAAGTTACATTTTCATATGATTATATCAAATCATATTCATCGGATCATGCAATTTAGCTTGATTGTCCACATGACAGATCCACCACAGAAGAAAAGAAAGAAAGCAGAAAAATATGGGAGTTTGCAAGTATCCCCACCCAAAAAGATATTGGCAAAAGTAAAGACCAAAACACCGCAACAGAGATGAGAGTTAATACTCAAAAGATCCCATACCACAACCCATGCCGGTAGAGAACTTTTTAAAGAACATAAAGCCCAAGCATAGGGAGAGACCAACTTTTGAGAGCACATCAACCTCCATGTTCTGCTCCCGAAATACATGTTGAAAGGAGACAGTTGAGAAAGTGGGGAGAATGTTTCATATCAACTGGATCCAATTACAAAGAGTAGGAACCTCAAGAGAGCAGTGACCCTGAATCCAATTCATTAAGACAATAGAGTCATCAAAAATAAGAAAGTTATCAATGCCCAGCCAAGAAGAACACTAGAGAGCCCCCCACAACGCAATCAGCTCAGCTCTACAATTGTCCCCCCTACCACCATGCCAAGAGAAATGATAATGGACAGTAGGATCCAAATGAAGCGAGACTTTGCATCCACAATTCCCTTCAGAGAAGGCACCATCAAAGGAACAAATAGGGAAAATGTCAGACAAATCGACATATGAGACAGTTCGAAGAGCGTGCTTTGGAGTCGAAGGACCAATTTCCTTGAAATAAGCCGCAGTGTCCAGAGAAATAGTCATAGTCACAGGCAGATTGCCTTCGAAAATTAGAGCATTCCTGGCATGCCAAATCCCCCAAAGGACATAGAGGGGAAGGGTTCTATGGGCTTTAGCTCTGGAATTCCATCATCTAAAAACTTTGTGTATGGAGGATGCATCATTGATCTGAGGGACACCCAAAATTGTGGCCACCCCTTCCCAAATCTCAACAGCAAAGGGGCAGCGAATAAAAAGGTGGAGGCAGTCCTCAGAATCATGTATACACAGGTAGCACCAGTCGGGACCAAAAAATCCTCTTCTATTTAGATTGTCCCAAGTTAGAATGTGGTTGTGAATGGCCAACCACGAGAAACACTTGATCTTCAAGGGGGCTTCCCACTTCCAAAGCATAGAGGTAATGTCAGAGAAGGACATCACTTGGGATGTGGAGGTAATGTGATCATAAGCTTCCTTGACCGAAATCCAATCATTCCTAATGTGTCTGCCCTGCACAAGCACATTAGACCTCTATGAAATATTAATTCCCCCCATGCATAGCATGTTGCGATACATTTCCCATTCATCCAGCATTTCCTCTGATAGTCCGATCTGCCAGGCATGTGGCCAAGAATGAGCAACCACACGCTGCCTGGACCACTGCCACAAGCTAGCAAGAGTATCTAGCCCCTGTGAGTTAAATTCATTGATGATTGAAATAGGGATGAGGTGGTTGCCATTTAGGCCTTTGATGGCACCCAGGACCACTTTTATTCTCAACCCCTTACCCACCCTCATCATAGATTGTCGCAAGGCCAAGGGATGGTGAGCTTGAGACTGTTGCAGATTTTTGAAGGACTACCAGTCAAAGGAACCCCCACTGCAGTCCACTCCTCCATGCTTGCCTGCTTGATATATTTCCCAAACATTATCATTTTCCATGGCCCCTTCACGAATAATAGCCTCCAAATTCTTGCAACCAGGAGGGCCAAATTAAAACTACGGAAATCAATGATACCCCATCCTCCTTTCTGTACAGATTTGGAAATGTTCTTTAGTCTCGTAAGATGAAGCTTCCACATAGCACCAACTCCAGAACAAAGGAACTTGGCGGTGATGGAGTCTATTTTGCTAATAATATCTTGTTGTATGTGGAGGAGATGCATCCAGTAAATAGGAATGCTTATCAGAACATCCTTTATCATTGTCACTCTTCTGCCCAAGGAAATCCATCTCTTATCCCAGCTAGACAACTTTTGTTGAATTTGGAAATAATCCAATCCCAGTCCAAAATGGAGTATTTGTTAGGATTTAATCTGCATCCAAGATATTTGAATCCCCCAGACATGGATCTGATTTTGACCCCAAACATGTCAGCAATTTCAATCATCACTAAGGAATCCTCCAGCACACAACACGTCGTCCACAAACATTAGGTGGGAAATGTTGCAGCCTCTAGTGAGATTGCAACCCACGATAGCAACCCACGATAGCCACTGCTTCAGCTTTAGCCTTGATTCCTCTACTAAGAGCTTCCATAACCAATATAAAAAGAAGAGGTGATAATGCACAACCTTGTCTGAGGCCTCAGTGTGTTTTGAAGAATTGGGAAGGCTGTCCATTGATGAGGAATTCCATAGATGCAAATGTTATGCACACCAAAATCCATTGAACGTGTCTATGCTTGAAGCCAATCTTATATAGAATCAATGTGAGGAATTCCCAGTCCACGCAGTCAAATGCCCTTCGGAGGTCAAATTTCATGAGAAATGCTTTTAGTTTCCTTGTCTTGATTGAATGTATGCACTCTTGCATAATTGAAATGGAATCTTGGATACGCTTGTTTGACAAGAAACCAAACTACTCCAAAGAAATGTGAGGTAATAAAATCTTCTTAATTCTATTAGCAAGGGTTTTAGATATCATCTTGTAAACAAAGTTTCATAATGAAATAGGCCTGAAATTAGAGAGTGAGAGAGATTCTTTTTTCTTTGGAATAAGAGTAAGGAAAGTCAAATTGATAGCACATGGGATGTACCAAGAGACGTGAACTGCTTCCACCATGTTCACCAGTTCCGGCCCCATCATGTCGAAGAAGAAAAGGAATAGCTTGATCAGCCATCCATCAGGCCCAAGGCTTTTGTCCTTGGCCATCTCCATGATAGTCTATAGTAGCTCTTCCAATGAGATTGGATTATCCAACAGTAGTGAATCCTCATATTTGACCATGAGAGGAAGCATTTTAACGAAACTCAATTTCTTCGGCATGTAGTCTCCCTCTCTTTCTTTAAATAGATATTTGAAAAACCTGTGAGCCTCCCTTTTTATATCCCTATCAAAGGTATAAGTGATCCCTGCTAGATATTTAATGGCCCAAATAGAGTTGATTTGGTTTCTTTTGGAATTTGCTTGATGAAAAAAAATTGTGTTACGATCACCACCCCTGATCCATGTAAGGCAGATTTTCTGCCTCCATTCTGCTTCTTGTGATTGGAGGATTTTTTCTTTCTCTGTCACTAAACTCAGGACTACTCATTGTTGTTGGACAGAGAATAGACTTGGGGAAATCGTTTCCCAAAGCCTTGTGATTTCATTATCTAAAAATTGCATCTCATTACAGAGGGCAGCTCTCTTATTGAAAATCCAAGTTCTAGCCACCTTTTTTAGCTGCAGAAGTTTGTCCTTGATCTGCAATATGGAACAATCAAAGAGAGAATCAACCGGAGAGGACCAAGACTAGAGAACCAGTTTCTGAAATTCCAAATCATCCAGCCACATTGGGTTAAATTTAAAGGGTCTCTTGGGAGAATCCAACTCAGCATTCCATTCAAACATAATTGCATTATGATTTAAAATTTTCGAGAAGAAGGCCCAGGATTGGATCTGGTTTAATTTCTAGCACAAGATTGAATCGACCAGGATCTATCGATTCTTTTAGCAATACCCTATGTTCTAGAGCGACCATTCCTCCATGTTGGACACACGGGAGACAGAGCCACATCTCTGAGGTCTTTGACTTCTAATATTTATTTGAAATATCCATCCATCGAATCCATTTTGGCCTTGTGTCCCCAAACATTGTTTTCAACAATACTAAAGTTCATATCCCCAGCAATGATTAGAGGGAAGATGTCTAGAATTACCAAGGACTTAAGTAAGTCCCACAAGACTCTATGATTGGCATATGGTGCATATATATTCATCACCCAAAATCTAAAGGAGTACTCTCTACAACAATCTTTCAGAATAATTCCAGCACAATAAGAGTATGCTTGAATTTGAAGATTGTTGGTTCTTATATCGCCAAGCCCCCAGAATTTTCTTGTGGATTTGTAGAGAAGCCCCTCCACAATGGACAAATCTTAAACAAAATCTCAGTGGATTTTTCCTTTGATGTCATGGTTTCTTGCAGCAAAACAATGGATGGTCCTTTAGTTTTTATGAATTGCTTTAAGGATCTTCTTATTTGGGTAGATCCCAGGCCTTTGACATTT
>APFE030532298.1:29141-54748 GCA_000404065.3 Pinus taeda | reverse complement strand
GTTGTAGCCTTCTGTAGGCCAGCACCTACGTACTAGTATCTTGGCTAGTGCAAGAGCAAAGGGGGTTGTAGCTCCCTTCCAGGAAAGCTGGAAAACGAGAGAGAGTTGTAGCTCTCTGTAGATTGCAGCCTGCGTACTGGTAAAGGACTGCACCAGTACATTGTAAACAGAAGTTTCTAATTTAAAAGAAAGATAGAGACGAATTGCAGCAGGTGGTTTTCACCCACATTGGGTTTCCACCTTATATCTGGTGTTCTTGTGTGTGATTGTTTTTCTGCTCTGTTTTACTGTCTCTGGTTACTGGTTATTTGATGCTGCATCTCAGATTAACAAACATCATCTGAAAGTTTAAGAAAATTAAAAGGTTTGCTCTGTGTACGCTGGTTTACCTCTGAATAGTTGCGTATATACGCGAGTTTAATTAAATGAAGTAGCATATACAATTTGGTTTTTGAAAAGGATTATTTGACTTGATAATACTGATTCACCCCCCCTCTCAGTATTATTTTCAACAGATGCAGTGTTGGCAGTAGCATGGCAATGTCGACAGCAAAATAGATGCAACATATATCAGAGTTGCGTAGTGGTTGGTGGGCAGTATGGCCAAACATCAGTAGTGTGACAGGAGATGATGCAGAAACAGGGTGTTGTGGCAGGATGTGAAACACTAGAACACATTCCTCGCTAAGAGGGAGTGTTAGTTTTTGTAGCATCTAATGTGTTCTAGCCACAAAATTTGGTGGAGGCTAGAATACATAAGATCTCCAAAACCCAAAAATCGTTTCTGGAAGTTCCGCTTGGAAATGACTTAAGTATATTATTAACCAGTTTTTAAATATTTCCTAAGTTTAAACTTAGGGAATGTGGTTAATTAATCATTATTAATTAAGTCAAGGTGAGAACCATCTTGAAACTCACATGGATCGATCCAGAGATGATCCTAGCCATCGATTATGTTTTAATCTTGGCCATTGGTGCTCCAATAGAGGATTATAAGAGGAAGTCGATGTGGTGATGGAGAGATAACTTGATATACTTCAACAGTTCGATTTTCTGAGTAGCAACAGTCAGTTGCCGGAGAGAGAGCTAGAGATCGAAGCAATGAGAGAGGGGCAAAGACAGTTAGGATAGAGGAGGCATTCCAGATTCAACGAGTGCATTTGCAGAGAGGCAGAAGAGCCACAGAGAGGTTGATGCAGGGGTAGCACAACAACCTTTAAAGGCAAGATCGATATGTTGAGAGGGAGAGACGTCTTTAGTTCCAAAGGCTGGTAAGGAGTCCCAGAGTGTCGGAGAAGCATATTTCTAGCCAACAGAAGGCAAAACGAATTCATAGAGACCGGTCTGAGACAAGATGTCCAACAAACTACGCAGAGGCTGACGCAGAGGGTCAGAGGGCCGAATTTCCGAATTCAAGTCATTCTGGGAGATAGCTTGTGGGGTGAGGAAAATTGCTCACTAGATTTTTGCCAGTATTTTTCTCTGTAGGATTGCTAGATTTTGGCATCTAGTTGTACTCAGATTTTCTCACTGCTGCATAATAATAAAACCCTCAGTTGTTGCACTAGTTTCTCGAAGTTGGGTTTTTCTGGGTACTTTTGTCCAAAAATAACTGTGTTATTTTTGTGTGTGTGCTAGCATTTCTCAACTTCCAACGTTTATTTTTCCTCATAATTTTTATTTGTGAAGGTTGCAGTGTATTTACTTCGATATTTGCCGTGGCAGATAAATTGTTAATTAGTTAACAATTAGGAGAAATAATATCAATTGCTGCAATAAGATTCTTGTTTGGAACTTTAACATAGGTGTAATGTATAAAACAAGAAGAATATGTAATTAGGGTAATTATATAATTGGGGCATGATCAAAAGATCCTGCCCCTTCTCGAAAAGGCATCCAAGGGCTTATTTAAGCCATGGCACTCTTTGTAAAAATATATTATTCAGTTTTAATACTATCTATATATATATATATATATATATATTTTTGTGTGAAGTAAAAATATTTTGTTTTATCTGTATCTATTAGAACCATTACATTGCCCTTTTTGATATGTCCTTTTAACTTTGGAGTCTGGGGTTGGGATATTCCTGTCATGGTTGATAATGATACTTGCAGAATATTTTCGTTGTCTGATTCTGGGGAAAATTGTGGAGAATCTTCAACTTCTTTTATGTCTTAATCTTCACTACTTGAATCATTGGTTGCTTCACATGTATACAGGATCTTGGTCTCCTTTCCTTTAACGCATATATATTTAGAATCCCATTTTTCGCCACAACGTTTGCACTTGTCCTCTTTTATTCTTTGCACTTCCAAGATGTTTTCTGGACCCTCACTGATATTTTTCCGATACCGATATTTTCAACACTGCTTCACATAGCTGTGCTAGAACATACTTTGTATTCTCCATGTTTGAAGGTTGGGGAAAACATCATCTCAAATACTCATTCAACTTTTGGCAGTTGTATTCTTTCTAGCTTCTTTTCTATGACTTTTTCTTTTTGTCTTGCTTCTTCTATAGAAGTGATGTCGTTAAGCTTAAGTTCATCCTGGAGATGTGGTTTAAGTCCAGTGAACTTGTGTATCTAGAGTTTCCAATTCTCTAGTATATTTGTCCACATTTCCTTTTCGTTGAAGCCTGGTGCGTGTTGAGAAGAACTCGTGTGTGTTGAGAAGAACTCTTCTTCTTTGACGCCTTGAAACCTCTTAAAGAAAGCAGTTTTGAATTTCCTCCATCTGATAGCATGTGTCGTTTTCTTCCACCACATATACCAATTATATGCTTCGCCTTCCATTTGCTTGGATGCATGCTTGATTTTCTCATCATCATTGTTGATATCGTAATATTGAAATATTATTTTGCTTTATTGAACCATGCAACACTAAATTTTTCATTACTGTCGAATTTGGAAAGCAAGTCTGGAGCAAGTCCTCATTATATTAGAATGCAAAAATGTCCAAATGCACCTTTGGGAAGGAAGAAGTAGAGTACCTTAGACACATAATATCCAAGGAAGGAGTAAAAGTAGATCATAGATCAAAGCTATAGAAGAATGGCTCAAACCGACTAACATCACCAAATTAAGAGGATTCTTAGGGTTGAATGGATCCTATGAAAGGTTTATTTGAAATTATGCTCATGTAGCTGCACCCTTAACAAACCTTCTAAAGAAGAACTCATTTCGATGGGATGATGAGGTAGAAAAGTGTTTTGAAAAGCTAAAGGAAATTATGTCTAATGCACCTATATTAGCAACGCCAAACTTTTTAAAGCCATTTGTAATTGAATGTGACGCTTCAGGTTTTGGAATTGGACCGTTGTTGATGTAGGAATATCATCCAATAGCATTTGAAAGCAGGAAGCTCAATAAGCAAGAATGTCTAAAGTCTACATACAACAAGGAAATACTCACCATTATGCATGCATTAGCCAAGTGGAGGCAATATCTTATGGGAAGTAAGTTTTTAATACGAACATATCATAATAGTCTTCAACATCTCCTCCAACAGTAAACACTCTCTACAAAACAACAAAAATGGATCGAAAAAACCGCTGCCTTCAACATGGATATATTACATAAGAAAGGGAAATACAACATAGTAGCAGATGCTCTATCCAGGAGAGATGAAGAGTCATCTTTACTTGCAATTTCGGTTGTAGTCCTAGAATGGCTTAATGAAATTCAAAGTGAGTATGCAAAAATCCAGAAACATGTGCCATAATCAGTAATCCTACTCAGAATTCAAAATTTGAATGGAAAAACGATATTCTTTGGTATAAGGGGAGAATTTACCTAAGCCCAAATTCCAAATTTAAGTCCAAAGTTCTCAAAGAGTGCCATGATTCACTATCAACAGGACATGTAGGTTTCTTTAAAACCTACTATAATGCACGCCAAACATTTTTCTGGAAAGGAATGAATAATGATATTCAAAGATATGTAGCAAAGTGTGATCAATGCCAGAGAAATAAGAATGAAAACATTATGACACTCGGTCTACTCCATCCCTTAAATATTCCAAACCAAAAGTGAGACTTTATTCAAGGGCTACCCATGTCAGATGGAAAAGATAAAATTATCGTATTAGTCGACACTATCACCAAGTATGCACACTTCATAGGAATGAAGAAATCAAACTCAACAAAACAAATCGTTGAGATAGTTTGCAAGAAAGTCTACAAACTACATGGTTTTCCCAAGGTCATTGTTAGCAATAGAGATGCCAAATTTAGGGAAAATTTTTGGAAGTACTGTTTCAAACATATCAGAACATATCTCAACATGAGTTCAACATACCATCCTCAAACAGACGGTCAAACATAAGTTGTCAATAAATGTTTAGAAGCTTACCTCCATTGTTATGCGACAGACAAACAAAATAAATGGGCTCAGTCGTTACACCTCTCCAAGTGGTGGTACAATTCCATACACTTCAATGAAAATGAATCTATTTCAAGCTCCGTATGGTTATGAGCCTCCTAAATGGAAGGATTTTGCCATTATCGAGACAAAACTTCCAGCAGTTAAAAATCACTTCGAAGAAACCCAAAAAAGTCTTCCAAGCACTAAAAGAAAATCTAAATATTGCAAGAAATGATATGAAGCAGCAGGCTGACCGAAACAGAACAGAGAGAATTCGAGGTTGGTGAATGGTTATTTGTTATACTTCAACCCTACGAGCAATTGTCCTTAAAACATAACGGAAAAAATGGCATCAAAGTTCTATGGACGTACCAAATTAACAAAAAAATCAGCCAAGTAGCCTACAGCTTAAACCTTTCTGATAACAGTTGTGTTCACGTCTTCCATGTGTCTTGCCTTAAAAAAGCACTTGGTAAACACCAAGCAGCACAGACAACACTTCTGACATTAGATGACGAAGGGAAGATCATTTTTAGAACCAAAAGGAAACATCACCACCAGGGAAAAGAAGTTACGTTCACGAGTAATCAAAGAATACCTGATTAAGTGGAAGGAACTGCCAGATGAAGAAGCCTCTTGGGTGATTGAAGCATTCCGTCAACAACACCCTTCATTGCCTATGCTACGAGGACAAAGCATTCTTTCGAGAGGAAGACACTGTTATGTAAAAAACTAAAAAAATATGTAATTAGGGTAATTATATAATTGGGGCACGATCAAAAGATTATGCCCCTTCTCGAAAAGGCGCCCAAGGGCTTATTTAAGCCAGGCCTTTGTTTGTAAAAATACATCATTTAGTTATATATATAGATATTTTAATTCTGTGAAGTAAAGCTCTTTTGTTTCATTAGGTCTTGTTACTGCCCAAATTATCAGGTCTTGTTAAGTTTGCACGAGACGTTAAGGTGGCACTAAACAGGCAAGTGCCCACTGTCACCTCGGCACGACTCCCCACTCTTTAGGCCAACTCTTATAAAGCCACAGGAGGATTCCCTACACAATATACCTGCCAACATAGGTTGAGAGGCTAGTGCCTACTAATACATCTTCGATGATTGTGTCTAGGAGTTAATTTCAAATAATTTCAAAGGTCTTGCTGATCTGAAAATGAGAAATTGGCTACAGAAAATGCAGTCCAGCAAGAGAATAACACTTTTAACTGTAAAAAATATGCCTTGAAGCATGCATAAATTTGAGTGTTAGAAGCCCTTACAAATGTAAAGTTGAATACCTTGTTGTAGACCTTGGTAAAGGGCTGTAGATGAATAAATAAATTATTGTTCAGCAAATTCAGACCTGTAAAACTACAGAAAAACGCAAAAACCAACAATCTAAACATCCATGGGGCTCACCCACAAGCATATAAATACTTTTTAAAGTTGGATCTAGAGGTGGAAATGTTATGGGATTTAGTATACATCAATAAAAACAACCCAACACTAACACTAAGTGAGTAATTTGAAACATAATGCAATCTGGAAAATGTTTACTCAGTAAAGGGGTGAAAACCTAGATTTTATATCTATGCAAAAATTTAATTTTTAGCACACTGAAAAGTGATTATCACTTCAATTTATGAAGAATAAATTACCTGGAAGTGAAAATATGATATGTGTTCACAAATACACACCTTTAGGATCAAACCCTTGCACGAGGGTTTCACTTAACACTTGAAATTTTGTTATAAATTATGTGCAGATTTGTAAAATCCTTGGACAGCCCCTTGAAATTGCTTTAGATTAGCTTCCCTATACAACACAAGAGAACCGTACCTTCCTTGGGAAAATAGATAAAATTTAAACATAACCCAAGTGATGGAACTAGCTAAAAGATAAATATGAAGCACAAATTTTGCACCCAGAAAGTTGTTATTATGGCATTATGATTTCACAGTTTAACAACTGTTGGGAAAAGGATCTAGCCTTTTATAATTTTTCTTGTAACAGCTAGACTTGTCATCCACATGTTGGAGGCTAAGTCTCTTTTTACAAGTAAGCTAATTTTCAGCATTAACAATTCACCCACAAGAGGGGTCGATTTACTTGCAAGAGGGAAAGCGGCTAGTTGTGTCCTCATGAGGTTCAATGTTTACTTTCCAATGGCTATTTTCCACACACGTGTGGCTTGGATAGGATGTCACATTGCATGGATCGGTGATTTGCTAGATCTCCGATGCCCTTGCTGATTTGAGGAATCTGACACATGGGTTTTGTCTGGAAGAAAATTCACATAGCTTTTCTTGCAAAATTTGTCTTTGCATGTCAAGTATGGACCATGATGTGCCATCTTGTGCCCCTATGTGTCAATTTGCATGTGTTTTGACCATTGCCTTATGAAGAAAATGTCATACGTAGTGTAAATAAAATTGGCGAAAAATCATGATTTTTAGGAAAATCTATGATTTTTTTCTGCCTCCTTATTTTTTGGTGACAAAATATAGCGATTCTTGAAAAATCGTGTCACAACACCAAGAAGGCGTGACTGCGGGGTTTTAGAGATATTTTGGGTTTTTTTTGCCATTTTGGTTTTCTTTTCTATTGGAGAAGGGAGGTGAAGAGCTTGTGGTGATTTTCAAGCAGGGATTGAGGGCCAAACAACCATTATCACCACCAACAAAGTTTTTTTTGTAGATCGAAGGTTCAAGATCATTTGCCACATCAACCAGATAGACTTCTCATCTTCCATTCACAAGTATGTTCTTAAATACCCCCATGTTAATTTTTTTTTTTTTACTTTCTATCCTCGTACATTTAGGCATATGCTTGCTTGCCTCTTTTCCTACCAATGTTTTCCTTCATTTTTTGTACTTTGCTATGATTTTCATGTCCATGAACCAATGCAAGGGTTTTTCCATATCTGGACAGCAAGCTCGATTTTATGAAACAATTGGAAAGAGCCTGTTGATGTTTATTAAAACCAACGTTTCAGACTACTATGTGAGTCCATCTTTAGGGTGGTGAATACAATCCTGATTTGAGGTGTCAATGATGTATGAGTATGTATTAATAGTTAATTTGCAAAGAATGTCATCGTGTCAGCTTGTTATAACTATTTTTTTTCCAATATGGGTTTTCCAAATATTGCTATTTTTTAGGCCTTCGTCCCTGTTCAACATGTTGCTTCTCTTTTCTATTTCTAATGCCTCCTTTATTTTTCTTTTATTGTCTTCGTGCGGTTTACTTACCTTCAGTCCACATGAAGGTATCGATTAGTATGTGTTTTCTTTCGATACTTCTTTGTGAGGAGGACATCTAGGAATGCTAATTGGTTGTCTTTCTCAATTTCAATTGTTAACTTGATGTGTTCTGAAAGGATATTGATGTGAGTGAGAAATGCTTCCAATTTATCTCTCCTATGCCTCCATTTCGCAAAGTAGATGTTGGCTATAACCGGAGATAATTGATTTCGTTTCTTATGAGGGTAGCGCTGAGCCTTTTAAAGACAACCAGATTGCGTCCTTGACGTAAGGGATGTTTACACAATGAATTTCAGAGTAATGTTTTCGACTCTGCATTGTTTTAGGAAACTCAATTTGGAAAAAAACTTAACTCTTAATAATCTCAACTTCTCGAACAATCTTGCACTATCTACAATGTCCCTTCCATGTTGGGACATGATAGACTGAAACAAAGAGTCCACTACATGCTGGAGATTTATGAAACAGTTGGAAAGAGCCTGTTGATATTTATTAAAACTAACGTTTTAGACTACTACACGAGTCCATCTTCAGGGTGAATACAATCTTGGTTTACGAGTATGTATTAATAGTTAATTTGCAAAAAATGTCATCATGTCTGCTTGTTATAACTATTATTTGCTTTTTTTCCAATATGGGTTTCAAAGTTTTTTATTTTTTAGGGCTTCATCCCTGTTCATTGTGTTGCTTCTCTTTTCTCTTTCTAATGCTTCCTTTGTTATAAATAGAAAAGAGGCTCCTTTTGTATGTGTGTCAATTATAGGGAATTAAATAAGGGGACTATTAAAGTAGCTTCCGCCTTCCATGTGTAGATGAATTACTAGTAGGATTACATGGGCAATACTATATACAATCACCAGATAAGGGTGAGGGATTGTGACCAATTTAAGACAACATTAGAACTCGTTATGTCCACTATGAGTTTCAAGGTGCTTTTTGGGCTAACAAATGTACCGACAACATTCCAAGGTGAGTTGATTCAAATATTTCCATATTTGAGAAAATTTATTTTGGTCTTTGATGCTATTCTTATATATAACAAGAATATGAGGAGCATTTGCGTCAGTTGGAAATGTGCTTCTGGATTAACTCTCTGTTTGCAAAAGAATCAAAGTTGTGTTTGAAGAGTGAACTTGTGTGCTTAAGTTAGGACACATCATTAGTAGGCCCAAAGACCATTCTTGTAATACTTGAAGACTATTCATGCCATTATTGATTGACTTGCTTAAGGATCATGACAAAGGTAAGAGGGGATGGATCATGATTTTATTCAATGATGAATTTGATGTTTACTTCCATTTCTACTACCAATGAAAAAAATCTATGATTCATCCATTGTGGTACATTTGCATGCCAATTTCTTACAATCTAATTTGGTAATAGTTTTACATCATTTTTCACGGATTCCATAAATATTTGGTAAAGGTGGAATGAGTTTTGGGGACCACTGCACAGACTCCACAAATTCCAGCAGACGATGTAAGGGATACTGGGATATGAGACAAGGATGTTTGTCTTGCCTCTCCCCCTTCTCTAATAGAAAACGATATTGGACATCAAAATATCAATAATGCATGTACAAATATATCATGATTGAGCACATGCATAACAATGAATTATGTAAATTGAACTTCAAAAAAGATATGATTTATGATCTTGTTTCGGGATGAATATGGTGTTTCAATATACTTCATTGCCCCTAGCACGAATAATAATAATGATCTATCCATTGTGGTGCATATTAGATGTGATCTTGTTTCGGGATGAATATGGTGTTTCAATATACTTCATTGCCCCTAGCACGAATAATAATAATGATCTATCCATTGTGGTGCATATTAGATGTCCATTTCAACAATCTAATTTTATATTAGCTTTAAATTATGTTCCATAGTTTCAAGAAAAAACGATGTTATTTCACAAAGTTTGGGTAAGGTGGGTTGAATTTTGGGGAAAAATCTAGAGGCTCAAATTTTAGGGGATGATTTTGCAAACCACTAGGCACAAGACATATGGTTTCTCTCCCTATTGAAATATTGCAAATAATATAAAACATCGCAAAGTTAATAATATCGTTTTGAATGATTAATATCTATGCACACATACAACATCCAGTTCAATAGCTTGAACTGCAAAAAATGGTATGACTCGTGTTTTTTGAGGGACGAGTTTAATGTTTTAGCGTACTTTCATTTTCATCACTAATGATGAAATTGTTGTTTCATACATTGTAGTGCATACAACATAGTCTATTCCTATAATATAATTTGATGATAGTTTTAAAGTATATTTCAGAGTTTGAAGAAAAAAACAATGCTTCAAAGGGGTTTAGGGAAGGTTGGACAAGTTCTGGGGATGATTACAAAGACTTCTCAATTTCTAGGGGATTGTTTATGAGACAACAATGTATGAGATGTAGGGGCTTACACCCTCCAACGCTAGATTATTAAAAATGACATAGAAGATAAAAAAATTTAATATTGAAATTAATTATAGAAATTATCAAAGATGCTTCTTTAATACTTTGATTGTGGAGCATCCAATACCTATGAAAAGGTGGGATGCCATTTCCTAATTTATGTCATGTGACAACTAGAGCCAACTTGATAGTCATGGTGGCTCAATTGCTTGACAGTGTCCCCCTTGTTGTAGCACACTCGTCCATGGGGGAAATCATGTCACTTCTTGGGGGCCTTCATCCTTTGTGGAAGCAAAAGCAACACCTTGCTATCATAGGGGGCATCTAATCCCGGAAAGAAGTGAGATTAGATATAAAACTAACAATTGAACTCACACATGAAAATAGCATAGGAGAAATCGCAGAAAGGGTAATACTAACCAATCAATATTATTCACATCAATGGTACATATAATATATTGGTTGTAACTAGCTAAGTAGAAACCCTAACCTAATGATGACATCTCATCAAATAATTAGGGTAATTTAATATGCCGAACATGCATTATACACACTTGGGTTAAATACTCTAATTAAAACTGTGAAAATATATAGGTGGTCAAGACTTAGTGATTGGTAGAGGGAGCTAAAGGCTAACAATCCCTCCCTCAGTGAGAAGTCCATAAATTTGTACCCACTAAGCAACATGAAGTTATATCTAGTGCCACAAGTAGTGCCTTGAAGTTTTCAACCTGATGCTCATGGTCTAAAACCTCATGAATCTTAATGAAGAACCACCTAAAGAAAACACAAAAGTGAATGTTGAATACCATGTTTAGAAATCTAACTATGCAACAAAAGAGCTAGATAACCTATATGTGTGCATTGACATAAAGACAAAACCAATGACAGCAAGCCTTGATGAGAAGTGAATTTGTTAAGTCCAACACATCCCAGACCTTGAAAATGATTGATGATCCAATTTTCCAACTGAAAGTGCAAAATAATTGTTTGTGCTATGGTAGGCCCAAAGACCATTCTTGTAATACTTGAAGACTATTCAAGTGAACAAAATGTGCACAAAATTGCTCTCCAAAAATGGCATATAAAAAACTACCAATAATCCAATTGATGAAAAAAGGTGTTGATAAACATCCAAATCCTATATCCTGTATTACCTGGGAAACTAGTATAGAAAAACTAGAAAACTATTGAGAAGTAAACTAGGTACATTTGTCAATATTGCCTCAAATATTGATATCAGTTTATTGATAAAAAATGTTACCAAGCATGCAAGTCTGAAATATGTAATAAGTGATTGCATCCTCAATTCCAATATGGAAAACCATCCATAAAAAATCATCCATGCGAACAATTTATGGCAACATCCTCAATATCCTCAAAAAACCAGAATGGTCAAAGTACCAAGTGTTGACATGTCTTGGCAAGTAACCCTCTGAAGATCAAACTAACCAATGAAAAAATTGCATGTGATTGATCCATGTCGAAAGCATTGAATCCTTAATCCATCATGTTAAATTAATTGCAATCCTCAAAACCTTGATACAATTTTGGAACTCGAAGTTTGACAACTTGCATATACCCCCCTGTTAGATGAGAGGTGAAAGCTCTTGGGACTTGTGTATCAATGTCATTAATATACCTTAAAATGGAAAAGGGCAACTTAATGTCTTTGAGCATAGTTAGAATAATTGATATTCAATCTCAAAGATAGTCTTAATTGGGCACTGATTGTGCCCTAAATCAAACTAGTTGAAAGCATTCTTGTCCATTTCTTAATGATATCGCTTCTATCAAACTAGGCTTTACCTATGTATGACTTCTAAATTCCAATAGAAAAAAACTTAACCATTCAAAATATATATGTTTAATATGAACCTTGTTTTCCTTTTGACACGTTTTTGAAAGACAGTTTGTCTTCCCATAATGACTATATAGGTTAAGATTAAAATAGTTCAACTCTTTATGATTAACTTGAAAGTAGTGTTGACATTGTTTACGTACAATATGTGATGTCCCAAATGCAGAAAATTTGGAACAAGCACTTGACATAAAAATTAATTATGCATTTAACAGAGGATTGCCATGTAAAATTAAAGATAACAGAGCATTGCAATCCATAACACACTGAACAAGAAAATTCTCAGCTTTATTATATTAGGTAAGCTGGGGTTTTACATGCACAAACAACCCATGTAGCTGAGATGAAAAGCTGGCCTCAAATAGAGCTACAATATTGGCGCAAATCGGCCTCCAAAACAAACTGAAAAATCAATACACTGCAACCTGTGAACCTTGGATGGATTCACGAAGGGAAGATGGGTGCTCGTCCAATCTCTCTATATCACCTGAGGGTTTTCTTCCTGGGGCTACCAATGGAGTAGCTAACCACGTTCTTGAACTCACATATAAGAAACAATATCAACTCCAAGATGTCCTCCAATGGCCTACTCCTCCTCTTTTATAGATTTGATGGTCCCCTCTAGAACCTCCTATTTTAGTATTATTTTAATCATGGGGCACTTTTCCCTCATTTATTTTAATTAAAATATTCTTTTTAATGCGGGAAAAGGGTAAATTGGCCACCATGTCTCCTCGGGTCAGTGAAACTCACATCCAAAATTCCCGTCATGTAGATCTTCTCGTTCCGGTTCCAACGAGCTATTATATTGAGGTGTTCCCTCAATTAATATCCCCGAAATGCCACCTCGAGCATAATTAATTATGTTATGTCCAATAATAATGCTGATTTTTGAAAGTTGTCGAAATGCAACGGAACGAAAGGCAAATTGTGCTGATGATGAAATATGCCAAGCGAATGCGATCAAATCCCATAAAAAATCCTCAAAAATTCATCGGGACCCATGATGACATAAACTTGCTCCACTAACCTGGCCATCCCCTGTCCTGGAAATCCACCCTGGTTGTACTATGAAGAAGAGTAAAAATGGGGACATGACACAATACCAAACTTTTCATCTTGTCATCAACTTCATGACTTGTTGAAGTATATTGATGATTGTAGTAGTAGACAAGTACTTTTGCACGGGCTAAGAGTCAAGCATGCAGGAGTAATCCAAGACCTCCTTATGATTTTCTCGTGTTGATTGAGTTTCTATTATGATCTTTTTCCCAAATCTAACCTAGGAAAGCACATTGATTAATTAATTGATTAGTGTTGGCTATTGGGTTGGGGTTTTATAAGTAAAAATAAATTATTTACTTTTGTGATCTAGATCTAATCTCAATTGTTAATCTTAAGTGGATTAGGATTTAATCCTAGCTTCCTATCACTTTGGAGATTAGGGTTTGAAATCTAGCTCAATGAAGAATTACAATGACAACTTAAGCGAAGGAGGAAGACATAACACAACTACAAGTGCTTTGCAAACTTGAGAGAGAGAATTTCTCAAGTGAGGAATGAGGGACTCAAGGCTAAAGTGAAGGAAAATTTTGCAATTGAAATTTTTTGAGGGAACTCAATGGAGGCCAAGACCGTATGAGTTGCTGAGCATCAAAATTTGTAGAGGGTCAAGATCTAGCTCGAGGGGATTTTCACGAGTTGAGGGAAGGCCACACATTTGATGGCTAACTTCTAAGCTAAATTCAGGCCTTATACGTGGATAATACAACTCAGTCCGCATGTGTGATGACTAGGAGAGAGGACACTACCTGCGGGTGTACTTTAGGATTTTGAGGGAGTTGAGTTTTCCAAGTTCGATTGTTGTAAATATTTTGTGTTTGTATGTTGGCGATTTTCCTTGTAAGGGAGCCCTTATTTATTATGAGAAATAAAAATGAAGGATAAATTGAAGGGTTTAATTTTTCTACTGTGTGATTAATTTTCTACTTGTGCTTTTGCTGTCAATTTCATTGTTAAAATTCTAGTGTGTTTTTATTCAACAATTTCATAAAATAATTTAGTAGGTTAAATAAATGTCTCATTCATAAAGAATTGCTTGGAATATAAATCAGATTTGGTATTTAGGAAATTTAACATGGTTTACAATAGACAAATTTCCAAAGTGTAAAGTTTTGATTTGGGAGGATGGTTGGAATCAGGTTGAGATTTGAAGATCAGTTGGAGGATGCATCCAATTACTGCCCCTGTAGGAAAGGTAGCATTATATTGATGGTGAATAGAGTTTGGGAGTTTGTTGGGCAAAAACTTGTCCTTCTTATAGATGTTGCACAACTAGCCATCCATAACCAAAAGGATGTTAAATCAAAAAGAATTATTCTGGATGTGATGAAGGATCATGTGATCCCTCATTTATCTGGAAAGAAGACTGCCAAGGAAATGTGGGAGGCTTTGACGAATTTATATTAGAGTGACAACCAAAATAAGAAGATGGTGAAACTCAGGGGCACCAAGATGACCACATCAGATATAACAACTTCTTATCTCACTAGGATCACACAAGTTCATGATGAGTTGGCTGCAGTTGGGGAGGCCGTGATAGAGCAAGAGTTGGTGAGAATGGCCCCGTACGGCTTCACAAAGCCATGGGCTCCCTTTCTCAAAGGCATTGTGGCGTGAGGAAACCTTCCTAGTTGGGAGAGACTTTGGGATGATTTCATACAAGAGGAGTTTCGAGAAGAATCTCTGTATGAAGGCCCATAGAAGGGCGATGATGAGAAACTTTCCCTTGCCGGTTAGGTAAGGAAGGGCAATGGGAAATGCACGAAGAATTTAGGAGGAGAGACTACCTCGCAGGTTGGGAAAAAGAGAGACATGAGCAAGGTGAATTGCTTTGCTTATCACAAGACTGACCATTATGCAGGTCAGTGTCTGAACAAGAAGAAGGTAAAGGGAAAGCCTCAATGGAAACACAAGTTAGTGAGTTTGCCACCAACTTGGAGGAGTTCTCGTTGGCGTCTTGCCTTTCTGGTACTGTAGCCAAGGGTGCATGATTCGTGGACAATGGTGCTTTTTGTCATATAACAGGATTGTAAGATTGATTCACTTGTATTTCAGAGGATGTCTTAGATCTACATGTGTTGCTTGGAAACAATGCCAAGTGTTATGTAGAGGGGTTTGGGACCATTTAGTTTTAGCTATAAAGTCAGGTGGTCCTTTGGAGGTGACAAATGTGTTACATGTTCTAGGGCTAACCAAGAACTTATTCTCAATTTGAGCCATGGAGGACAAAGGGTATGAGGTTTTTTTAGGGCTGGACATGTTCTTTTTAGGTTGAAAGTGTTCCCTTAACTTAGGATGAGTGAATGGAGGCATGGAGGGTAACTTGTACATGTTGAAGTCTCAACTTGTACGAGTCCTAATGCATGATAATGCCAATTTGTGCATGTTATGCCAAAGGAGGATGGGTCACTTGCATCATAGAGATTTATCCATATTGAGGGAGATTGTCACTTGTCTTTCAAAGCTCATTGTAGAGAACCAGGGTGTGTGCAAGGGATGTGCACTTTTTAAGTATGCCAAGATTGCTTTTCCTAGTAGTGGTAATAGGCCCTAGGGAGTTTTGGATCTGAGATATGTGTGCTCCTATGTTAGTGGCATCTTTGAGTGGTTACTGTTACCATGTGAACTTCATTGAAGAGTTCTTGATGAGAATGTGCATCTACTTCATGTTGGCCAAGGATGAGATATTTAGTTGGTTTTGGGGGTTTAAGGCTTTGGTGGAAAACCAGATTGGGAGGAAGATCAAATTTTTGAGAGCAGATAATGGTGATGAATATACCTCCAACAACTTCAAGAATTTCTGCAAGGAGATTGGGATTAAGAAGGAGCTGACAATACCTTACAACCTTCAACAGAATGGGGTTGCCGAGCGGAAGAACAAGGTCATCGTTAGAGCTGTTAAGGCAATGATACATGATTAGGATCTACCCATGTTCCTTTAGGTAGAGGCATGCAACATAACAATGTATCTAAAGAATAAGAGTCCTCATAAGGTCCTATAGGACAAGGTTCCTAAGGAGGCATTGGCAAGAGTGAAACTCAAGGTTGGCCATTTTTGCATCTTTGACTTTCCAGTTTATGTCCATGTACCTTCATACAAGGGGATGATGCTGGAGCCCTCAACATAGAAGGGAATCTTTGTAGGGTATATCAAGACTTCAAAAACATACAAAATATACATTCTAGCATAGTGGAAGACTGTGATAAGCTGGGATGTGAGGTTTGAGGAGAGTGGAGCCTTTAGGAAGTCACATGATCCCCTTCTAGTAGTGATAGAAGATAATGAGCAGGAGGCTTCAAAAATTGAGAGACCAACACCACCTACAATAGGGACTCAGTGATCATCAGGAGTTGGAGGCTCCCGTTTCTATTAGGATGAGGCTGAGATGGCTAGAGCAGACAATGGGAGATGCTCAGGAGCATGTGGAAGCTCCTTGGGGTATTTTCAGGCGTAGTATATAAAATCGGAACCTGTGACCGAACGGGTCAACCTGGGAACCGGTCAAACTGGGACTGGTATATCTCAATGAATCGATTTTAAAAAGAGTACATGAAATAATTAATTTTTAATGAAAAACTATTTTTAAGATTTAAAACCATGATTCCAAACTAATAGAGACAAACTATGCAAAGTTTACTCATCTATATACCATGTAAAGGTGAATATATCAAAATGGCACTGAGTGCAATACATATCATCAACAAAATACATAAGCAATGAGGCTGTAAATGGCTTACAACGTCCAAAAACAATGCTACAAGCTATGGGGCCATTGGCCTACTACAAGACTACAAGTCTACAGGTACATATCAATGATCAACATGATCATTCCTCGTCATGATCAAAGTTTCAAACTCATCACCACTACTAGACATAGGATCATCAACATGAGTTACATAAACATCATCTGGATTAGAATCTGAGGATGCCTCAGCCTCATCTACAACCTCAGTAGTAGATAGACCTAATGGAAGCACAAGTTGGTCGAGCTGCACGACTAGTGCCTTCCATTAGCTGTTTGCCTTTTCTTGATTTGGCTACTAATTTTGGTTCCATTGGTGCCACCAGATCTGCATTGGGATGAACCCCCCTAACTCCATGTCAATATCATAATTAGGATCAAACTCACCTTCTTCAGTCTCCTCCACCCATTCTGATGTTGGATCAATATTGTCCAACACAATGGGATCTAGATTAGTTCTTTTGTTCATCAATTGGTTGTGACTTAGTCAAAGGTTGTATTGCACAAAGACAAGATCATTTAATCGTTTTTGTTCCAAACGATTTCTCTTCTTCATGTGTATTTGCTCAAAAACAAATCAATTGCGCTCACAACCTGAAGCACTACAAGTTTGGCTGAGGACTCTAATTGCAAACTTTTGCAATTGAGGACATTGGCCGCCAAATGACTCCCACCATTGTGCTGCAAAGAAAAAAACATTAATTAGTAACTTAGTTCATTTCATTACTTATTTACAAGTATTTGTAAACAATTGAACTTTAAAAGAAAAACAAATTGGAATTGCTTACGTGGTTGATCCACATCTCTTGCCATCTTTGACAAGTTTTTGCCAAAGGTACCTATTTCCATAATAAAAAGAGTAAGGTGTTTATGTATATTCAATTGGTCGGAGTGGTTAGAAACCATGCATTCCAAGCAATCATACAACCCATCTCTGACCTTCCCAACCTGCACATCTCCTAGTCGAGCTTTATAATGATACTTTGGGTTCAAAAAATACCCAACTGCATGTATAGGACTATGGAGTTGATTGTTCCATCTGTTATTAAAGATCTCCAAAATATGCACATATTTAGCTAATTTATCCTTGTAAGCTACCCGTATCTGCTCCTTTGCTTGATCCATAGACTCATAGATGTAGCTCATGGTCAATTTTTCCCATCCACCATCCGTAGTACCTTAACAAAGGGCTTGGTAATTTTCACAATCTCTACAGACTTTTTCCGAAAATAATTGTCAAAAACTTTCTTTTTGGTGTCTTTGCCATCTTGTCTGCAAGTATTTTTGTTGAGAATTGAGACATTGCAACGTAAGGAAGTGAGTTGCAAATCTCGTAATTGCAGGCCTAACAAGCTCTTTGCCCCCATTATTTTTCCTCATTAGGCTCAATAACCATGAGTGGCATTTGGCATGCTCTATAGTGTTTTTTACCCACTCCACTTTTCCTATGTCCTCAAGCATGAGGCCTATGCAATGTGCAACACATGGAGTCCAAAATATGGTCTTATATTTGGACTCGAGCATCCTTCCAGCAAGAACATAGTCTGAGGCATTATCTGTGATGACTTGCACAACATTCTCCTCCCCCACTGCATGAATAATCTCATCCAAAAGATCAAATAGAGGTTTGCATCCTTTACCTTATTAGATGCATCAATTGATCTAAAAAGCATGGTTCCTTGAGGGCAAGAAACAAAGAAATTAATGATAGTGTGATTCTTTCCATCGATCCATCCATCTGACATGATGGAACAACCTATTTTGACCCATGACACTCTATACTCAATCAAATACTCATCAATGGAACAAATCTCTTTTTGCAAAAGATCTCCCCTCAGGTCATGCACACTAGGGCCTTTGAAGCCCTTTCCTGCAACTACAACGAAGTCCCACATAGCTTGGTAATAAGATGAGCAAGCAACATTAAATGGGATATTTGCATCATACCAACATCTAGCAATGTGTTAAAATGAAGATTCTTTGCATTGCTTTTTCCAATGGTCATCCAAGGTGGGTTGATGTTGAGTTAGAATTGGTTGGAAGGAAGTGGGATTAACAGAGGCAGTGGTGGCAGAGGTTGAGAAATAACTCTGGATGTTCATCCTCTTTTTTCCTTTAGATTGTTGGCCTTGATGATAAGACCCGAGAGTAGGAGGAACATAGTGATATGGGTCATTGGTGGAAGGGATAGAAAATGAGTCTTGAATCTCAAAATCATCATACCCACCATCTTTCATTGCTTGTTAAATTTCCTTCTTCCTTGCAATTTCTTGAATACCCTTTTCCCTAGCCTTATTCTTCTCAAACTTTTCAAACTTGGCAAGGAATTCTAACCTAATAGTACCTATCACTTCCTTTGGTGCATCACATGGCTTTACTTGGCCTCTTATGCCAGCCAAGTATGTTTCAACCTGAGAATAGCCCCCCTCCAATAGATTTATTGCAAAATTTGCATATCATTTTGCCATCAATCACATCACAATGAGATTTGCAGTGCCCTTGGATTTTGGAGGCATGGTGGCTAGAAATACTTGAAAATTGCAAATTAAAAAAAAATTACAGCTTAGTAAAATGGAAAACCTAAGATAAATTTGGGGAAAAAAATGGGGCATGTTTAGCCTACAAAATTTAAGACTTGAAAACTAATAGTTGAACTTGAAATTTGGTAGCATAGAACACATAAAAAAATTAAATACATGGACAACAATGAAATATGGGTGTTTTCAAGTGAAAATCCTTACATGGACATGCAAACTAGCTCCCTTGACCTCTTCTTGAAGATGTCAACTCCACTAACAATTCCAAACTAGCTTCAAGTCCAACTCCAAGCCTCCAAGATGACTACTCCAACCAAAACTGAACACTCTCCAAGCTCTCAATGAATCTCACAAAATCTCCAAATGAGATGTGTGAGGCAAAATGAGAGGGGATTCCTCCTTTTATTGGCTTGGAGGGGTATCTTTTGGAGGGAAACAACCATTAGTTTCCCTCGAAACCACCTCACAAGCCCCAAAAAACGCGTTCGGTGGGTCAGAGACCGGCTTGGCAATAAATTGACTGGTTTATGACGAAACATGCCAGTTTATGGGAAAACCATCGGGTTCCGTCATAAATTGGCTAGTTTATTCCCGGTTTGTCAAAAAAAGGGTGATGAGGGCGGTCTAACTGTGTTTTTCTATTGGTCTAGTGGAGTTAGCTAATGAACTGGTTAGTTTGACTAGTTTCTGGTTCGAACTGACCGATTTTGAATGCAATGCAAGTTTCAGGGAGAATAGACCTCCTAGGTAGTTTCCTAGTTACATAGCTCTCATGAGTATCCTCGTAGATTCCGAGCCTACTAGTTTTGATGAGGAAAGAAACCAATAGGTTTGGAGGAATTCCATGGTGGAGGAATATGCCTCCATCATGAAGAATGATGTGTGGGATATTATACTGAGGCCAAAGGGGAAATTAATGGTTAGCTCCAGATCGATCTTTAAGATCAAGCATGCTACAGATGGAAGCATTGAGAAATATAAGGCAATGTTGTAATGTCCCAAATGAGAAAAATTTGGAACAAGCTCTTCACATAAAATTTATCATACATTTAACAAAAGATTGCCATGTGAAAATAATCAAATAAAGCACTGCAATCTCATAACATAATGAACATGAATTCCTCAGCTTTATTATATTAGAAGAACTGAGGTTTACATGCAAATACAACCCATATAGTTGAGATCAATGGCCTCAGATAGATCTACAATAGTGTCGCAATCGTCCTCCAAAACAAACTGAAAATCCAATACACTGCAACCTGTGAACCCTGAATGGATTCATCAAGGGAAGAGATGGATGCTCGCCCACTGTCACTGAATCACCCAAAGGTTTCCGTCCTGGGGCTACTGTTGGAGTAGAGAACCAGGTTCACAACCTCACATACAAGAAACAATATCAAAACCAAGATCTCCTCCAATGGCCTCCTCCTCCTTTTTTATAGATCTGATGGACCCCTCTAGAATCTTCTATTTTATTATTATTTTAATCATGGAGTACTTTTCCCTCTTTTATTTTAATTAAAATATTCTTTTTAATGCGGGAAAAGTGTAAATTGGCCACCATGTCTCCTCATGTCATTGAAACTCCCATCCAAAAGTCTCGTCATGTAGATCTTCTCGTTCCGGTTCCAACGAGCTATTACATTGATGTGTTCCATCAATTAATCTCCCTGGAATGCCACCTCGAGCATAATTGATTAAGTTATGCCCAATAATAATGTTGATTTTTGAAAGTTGTCGGAATGCAATGAAACGAAAGGCAAATTGTGTTGATGATGGAATATGCCAAGTGAATGCCATCAAATCCCATAAAAACTCCTCAAAACTCCATCAGGACCCCTTGATGACATAAACCTGCTCCACTGACCTGGTCATTCCCTGTCTTGGAAATCTACCTTGGTTGTACTATGAAGAAGAATAAAAATGGGGACATGACAAATGTTCTTGGCGAGAGGGTTCTCCTAGGAGGAGGGAGTGGATTGTGAGGAGTCAGTTGCTTTTGTCGCTAGTATGGTATAAACTTTACATTAGATGGGGTGGAGGATACATTAGATGGATGTGAAGACAACCTTCCTCAACAAAGTTATTGAGGAGGAGGTGTACATTGAGCAATCTCAGGGCTTTGAGGTGCATGGAAGAGATTCTCATGTGTGCAGATTAAAGAAAGTATTATATAGACTCAAACAAATATCGAGGGCATGGTACACGAAGATTGATGAATACTTGTTAAGGATGGGCTTCACCAAGAGTGAGGCGGATCCCAACCTGTACTTCATACTAGTTTGTGATGATCGACTCATATTAGTACTTTATGTGGATGACCTATTTCTCATAGAGTCAGAGATGATCGACTCATATTGGTACTTTATGTGCAAACACAATTTAGCTTTGGAGTTGGAGATGAAGGACATCTACATGAGACACTACTTTTAAGGATTGGAGGTATGGCAGTAGACAAACGAGATTTTCTTGGGACAAGGAAAGTATGCAATTAATATCTTGAGGAGGTTCGGGATGATGGAGTGCATGCCTATGTCTACATTCCTGATCACCAATATGAGGAAGTTGAATGCTTAAGATTAAGATTTGGTGGACCCTAGTGTGTATTGTTGAGAATTCAGTAGGGCAATGATTATGATTAATTCTCTTTACTTGATAACTGCTTGTGGTTCTTTTCTACTTATTAACTTGTTCCTACCAAAACAAAAAGCATAATGAGACAATATATAGGTTGCAAAACAGGGCAAAACCTCACCTCTTGAGAGGAAAACCCTTAAATCTCTTCTCTTCCTTATAGATTCTTCAATTGAAGAATTCCAAGACCTTAAGACTGAGACCAATACCCTCCAAGACCAAGACCAACCTCTTTGAGTGATGTGCCAACTTCGATCTAGTCAAACTCGATAAAATCTCTTCCAACAACACCTTCTCGACCTTCTGCTGCAAGATTTTCGGCCTCCTTTGCAGATCTGAAATTTCAACCCGCAACAATTGTTGCTACCAATGTGGGAACTTCAATCTTCTTGTTGAGCCCTCCTTTGAGCTTCACTTGCCTTTCCCTGACCTCTGGAGCTTGAGAGAGACCCTTGATAATCTTCGCTTGACCTCCTTGCCTCCTTTTCTCTAAGATCGAACTTGTGGAAGGATGCCCTAGGTCAGCGCAAAAACCCTAGTCTTCTCTAGCACGTTTGAGAGAGAAAGATAGCCCAAACAAAAACTTCTTTGTACTTCTTCTCCTTCGCTGCCTCTTCCTTATTCTTCCTTCGCTAGAATGAGAGATGAGTTGAGTGTCTTCAAGGAGGATGGGTCCTCTTCTATATATAGGCTTCTTCAAGGGTGGACGTGGCTCTTTCTTTGGGCTGACTTGCCAGCTACTAGGCCGGCTTGGTCTTGGAGGGTATTCTGTCACTTTTAAAGACAGATATTTTTCTTTACAAGTTACATGCCTCGTGGGGTCTTCAATTTATGACAATGACTCTTTTGACTTCTGTAGCTAGGACAAACCCTAGAAGCACTCAATGGGTGCTTGACCTATAAAATAAAAGACCTTGAGCATGAAACCAATGCTCCAAAAACAATAATAATAATATCCTTTTATTTCGTAATTCACAAGAATAAAAAATACATTTCATACTTATGAAGACCGAACCTAGTTACACATTTTTCAACATGTATAGGCAGCTGATTGGTTCATAGATGTATTTGGTCAACGCCAGGTCAGATATATGCTTTGCTATGAATACCCTGAGCCAGTTTATGGTGAAGCTAAGGAGGGTGCATTGGGTTGCAGCGAAGCATGTGCTTAGGTACTTATGAGATACAATGAAGTATGGCTTGAGATACGTTGGGTTGCAATGAAGCATGTGCTTAGGTGCTTATGAGATATACTGGAGTATGGCTTGAGATAGGTCAAGAGTGGTGGGTTGCAACTGCAAGGCTATACAAACTCAGATTGGATTGGTGTTGAAGAAAGTGTAACTAGGTTCGATCTTCATAATGGCATGATCTTTGTAATTGATGTAATAAAATTATTTTTTTGTAAACTTGCTACATGGGTTACATGAGCAAGAAGTGTCATTAGGTGAAAGACTTCTTCTTGATGTCTTTAGGATTTATTTATATGAAGAGTCATGTCATATGCATAGAAACTCTTTATGGGTTTATGTAAATGTATTCAAGTCTACAAAGTTGTGAAAAAGCCCTCCAAAGACCAAGCATAATCCTTCAAGAAGTTTGCAAGCGAAAACAAGGAAGAGGTCTTCATGTCGGCTCTAAAAATAAATTAAATGCATAAATTTAAGTCACGTCGGCTTGAGAAAAAGTCACGTCGATTCATGGGATCATGTCAGCTTAAATATGGAGCACTCACCACTATAAATACCCCGTCAAGGTATCCTCCAAACTCAGATAAGAACTTCGCATTCTTCCTCTCTGAAATTTCGGGTGTAGTAGTCGTAGTCAAAGCATAAGGTATCCGCAGATGAAGTGAACTCAAGTACAGGGATCCGCATTCAACGGTGATAGATCTCGCATTATCTCTCTCTGAATTCTTTGCATTAAGGAGCAGTAGAACCGCATTGAATTAAGGTCTCCTTGTCTGAAGGCTTGACTACACCTCAGATGGGTATAAGGTGCAGTCAAGATGGATCCTAGATTGATGGAGCAGCAAGGTCACCAAATAGACAGTCTCGGCATAGAGATGTCTATGAGGTATAGTTGTAACCAGATCTAGGAGGTGTGATGAGGACGCAGTGTTGACTAGAGTTCTGGGCTAAATACACTCTCGACATACCTATGAGTTGAAGTAGAGAAGAGCTCGGACGAGGGTATCGTATTGTCTTGGTATATAAACCTCGGTGGCATATCTATAGCAGCCCAAACACAATGAACAACAATGATAGATCTATTCTCTTGACTCAATGAAGATTATGTTAGATGTTATAGTCTTGGCATAACTCTGATAACAAAATAGGTTTCGATGATGATAAAGAGATCCTTGGCATACTAGTGAAAGGAGACAATATCCAAATCTAGTATGATGTAGTCTTGACGTGATACTAGGAGCAGTAATAACCATGATGATCACAACCTTGATACAATGATGATAACAAGGTGCAGACACAAGATATGATCTTGTACTTGAAGATCATGTTCTCGATGAAGGTATAGAGATTACATCGGTGGTAATCTTTGCAACAGTGATGGTAATGCAGGAGAAGTAATGGTCTCAATAATGCAACAGTGAAGGAATAATGAAGATCTCAGCAGTCAAGGGTCTTGGAGAGGCAGAATGTGTCAAGGGTCATGGTCTTGGTCTTGGAGAGGCAGAATGTGTCAAGGGTCATGGTCTTGGTATTCGTCAAAGGAATCTGTATAAGAAGAATTTTGTGTGGGTTTTCCTCTCCAAGAGGGAGAGGTTTTGGCCCTAGCAAAAAGCCAAACATTTGTGTTCTTGCCTTTTTTGGTTTTGATAGCAGTTTGATGAAGCTAACATACACACACTAATAATGAAGGAAACATTGAGCTAAGATAAATTGTATAAATACTTCACAAATTGTTATCATGTAACGAAGAATCAAATTATGTGTGGCGTATATTCTTCAACAGTTGGGAGTCCAATGGACAAAAAGAGCACCTTAAGGTGTTTCTTTAGCTTGCAATCTACAATGATTTACTGGTTTAGTAGGAAGCAAACTTCCATGGCACTCGGTTTAGCAAAGGCCAAGTATATGGCAACAAGTTTGGCGAGTTGTGAAGCTATTTGGCTTTGCAAGATGCTTACAAGTTTTTTTGGTCTTGAGTTGGATCCTACTGTGATACACTAGGATTATCAAAATTACATAAAGCACTCAAAGAATCCGGTGTTTGGGGTTGTATTAGCACAAAGATCCATATTCAAAACCCCCATAGTTGATGCAGAAGAGGCCATGCGCAAGCTCTAGAAGACTTTAGTGGCGTAGATACGCTCCTCATAGCACTACATGTCAGCGATTTCTCCAAAAAAAAACATAAATATGAAGATTGAAAATAATCTTACAAGGAATAAAAGTTACAAAGAAATTTATATAGAAGAAATTTATAGAAAGAACATAGAATATTGTCTTAAAATACAGTTAATTAATGCACTGAGAGGCACTCTCTAGTCTAGTATTGAGGAGATGTTGTGATGTTCGTCGTGTTATGTTATTGTTATGTTATGTTGCCCAAACATTTTTATCTAGTCAAATTACATAAATAAAAATAAAATAAAATAAATTAAGGAAATAAATGAATAAAAATAAAAAATCAATAATTATTATTATTAATTAAAAATTTTGGCTCGGTCAAATTTATATTAAAACAAATAAATTAAAAAAAAAAAA
>APFE030532298.1:0-27753 GCA_000404065.3 Pinus taeda | reverse complement strand
GGCACTTTCGGAGAACTTCAAAGCTTCATCGAGTGAGTCCTGGACCACTTGGATAGTGGGAGCTGGGGCTTCACTCACGATATGGGCAGGAGATTGCCCTCCAGAGGCGGATGTAATATTTAGTCCAAAAAGAAGGTTTATTTTGAAATATTCTCAAAAGTAAGTAGTCCTTTTTTTTCTTTTTAATTTAAAATTGATTTATTAAAAAAATGTCACATGAAGTGTCATATGAAATGAATTATAGCATTTTGGGCATCTGGTAATGATAGGCCTTCACATTGGCCCATGGTATTGTAACAAACTTACAAAGCCTATTCATAGGTTAAAAATCTCCATGGTTAAGAATGTTGTTACATGTTTTTTTTTTTTAAATGTATATATGTTTAACTCATATACCAGCCTAGATCCATCCTAAATCCAGATCTACCAAGCACTGAGAGGGATCAAATCTCTTTTCATTTTAAAAGAGGTTTATATATTGAGAGATTTGATCCATCTCGGCGCTTGGTAGATCCAGAGTGAAGATGGATTTAGGCTGGCTACTAAACTTTTATGATTGAAGAACTATACAGTCAATTATTACTAAACTTCTATGATTAAAGAACTGTGAAGTATTATGAGATATTAGAATTTAGAAGGAAATCAAGATTATTGTAAAAAATTACAATAAATTATTACTAAACTTATATGATGTTATATTGTTATCAAAGCTTACTTGTGAATGAAGAAATCAAATTTTCAGACCAGATTCCTGCTTGTTACGGTGAATGACTCCAACAGGATACCAGGAGATGTTCTTCCAAAAACACAACCGAAAACTTGAAATTTCATTTTACTAGCTGTCTCCTTTGTTGTAAACATTGCAGATGCCTACCTCTTTGTAATGGGACATTCAAATTTTTCATAATTGATGATTCAATCCTAGTTTATCAAGATAGCTTGTTTATTTTAAATTCCACAGTATCATATACTGTTGTAGAGGCTGACTTGAACTCTGTTTACTAGAAGATTTTCCAGTTCATTTTCCTGACGACGAGAAAGGATTCTGTACTTTTATAGATAGTAGTTATGTCAGAGAGGATAATGAGGATGCAAAATCACTTTGTATGAAACGTTTTTCTTGTGATGCAGGAATTATACCATGAATTACATGCCTTGGATAGATTTGAACAAGATTATCGGCGCAAGGTTCAGGAGGAAGAATCATTAAATGTACCTCAGAGAGGTGTAAAGCTGACTTCCCAATATATTTGAGGCATGAAAGCATTTTATGTTGAAGTATCTTCTTCTGTGTTTTCCGAAATGTAAAATTGTTCATCAAATGTTTCCACTTTGAAGTAATATGCAAATTCTGTGTTTTCCGAAATGTAAAATTGTTCATCAAATGTTTCCTCTTTGAAATAATATGCAAATTCAGAGAATAAAGGAGTTCTCCATGCTTGTGCATTACATGTTAAGGATTGAAACTTGTGTTGACATTAATATTTAACTGATGGATCCGAGTATATTGCTAACCAATAATTACCCATTGAGCCCGATTTTTATCCAGGAATGCTCGAGCGTTCGCCAACATATATATAAATATCACCTATATATATTATACTATATTACTAAATATATATCTATGCAGGGTCTCCCTTCAAAGTAGACATTTTTAATATGATCATCGATGTTCGCAACATATATATATATATATATGGATATATATGCATGGTCTCCCTTCAAAGTAGACATTTTTAATATGATCATTAAACCCACTGTTCTTAATGCTTTGGAGATTTGGGGGCTTAATTTAGGGCCAATTGATTGGGCACATATTGAGAGGATCTTGTTATCACCTTAAAATTCCCATCTTGCATAAGGTAAGTGGAGTCTGCATAACTATAGGAAATAAGCCATTGTCACCTTGCTTGTTTCCTTTTGCTTCAAAGTTAGCGAGTGCTAATTTCAGAGGGGGGGGGAGGTATCTCTAAGAGATTTAAGGTGTCAACTGCAAAATGAACACTGATAAGTAGTACCTTGAATTGATAAAATAAATCAGCTGTGCTGTAGGAATCTAATAAAATCAGCAAACAGGGAAAATAAACCAGCAAGCTAAAGTGTACCAAAAGCGATGCAAATTAAACTACAAATTAAAAGGGATAATGCACTTTATAATAAAATAGCAGTGCACAACAAGCTGTAAACATGCATTAATCACTCTAAACTGCTGGAAAAACATGGAAATTAGTGCAATGAATGCTCACTCAATATGGGCCGTGTTACCACAAAATCTAGCAGGCCTTGGACAGGGAAACACTACAAGACTAATAGCTAGACTAAGTGCTAACATTGGGACAATGGCCCACAGTCACCTCAGCCAAGGTCCCCACTTTCACTGATGGGAGGAATCCCGGTAGAAAGGAGATCACTTAGAATAGATATGCGAATTATAGGGCATGAAGTGATCAAACTAGAGCTCATTCAAGAGAGAGACTCAATAATGGTTCAATGCTTCAAAGGAGCAAAAACGCTCTCAAAGAAAAGCCCTAGAAAAGGAGGCTCAAGACCTAGGGTTTTGAGATTTTCGATGGTGATATGTATTCATGAGTTCAAGGCCATGAAGAAAAAGATTCTTATGATCTAACTCAACAAGTACTAAGCTCATACAACCTTCAAGGAAGTCCTCAAGTTGAGGGGTAAAGATATAGGGTTTCCTTCTTAGAGAAACACCTAGGGCAAAAGCTTTTATGGATGAAATTTGAGTGGATGCCCACCAAACTTGGAGAATAGATAGCCTAGACCCTAAGCTTGATGTTTAGGCTCTCAAATCACCAAAACGCCTCCTCACTAAAATTTCGCTGCAAGCCCTAGATTTTCACCCTAACCTTAAAAGGACTAATTTTAGGGGAGACAATTTCGAGTTGATCACAGATGACTTGGACTAGTGCATTGTCCTCTAGGAATATGGAGTCAAGGATGAAATAGATAAGCTATATCCTTTCTAAGGAGGTTGGAAATTGATGCCCTAGGTATCAACTTTTAGCATTTATCCACTGCAAAAGAAACTAGAGTTTGATGGAGAGAAAGATTTCCTACACTAGGAACATTCATTACATGTTGTACAAGGAAGAACATATACAATACTCAACTAGATAGCTTTTCAAAGTTGTTTTTCAACAATTAGGGCACAAAATAACATAATGGAGCAACAATTCCATACATTAGACAATTTCAAGATAGAGAATATTAAAAAATATACACTTAAAAGACAATATGTATTATATCCATCATTATTCAAAGAAGTAGCTCTAAAGGCAATCAAAAATAGGTTCCAAATATTGAAATGCATCCAATAGATCTCCAATAGCCAAGAAGGAACAAGTGCGAAAACCCTCTAAGAGATCGAATTCCAAGTGTGATGAGAGAGTGAAATGACTTATCTCTTATCTATACATGTCTAATGTTCTCTAATCTAGCCTAAAAGCCCCCCCAAATTGTAAAATGATGGGAAAAACTAGGTGATGTTACAAGGCAACCTCATAGCCAATGTAAAACATAAGAAATAACCCACAACGAAGGCTGAAATGCTGACATCATGCATGCGTAGGCCCTTCTAGGGCATGCATTAGGCTCGTCTAGTGCCAAGTTGTGTGTAGAGCAATGTTGCACGAAGCAGGGACGTTTTTTGGAAGCAGGGACGCAGAAGCGTCATTTTCCAAAAATCTAGGAAGCGAAGCATCTACTATATATATATATTTATATTTTTTTGCATTTATACTCAAAACAAACATCCCAAATACCAAATTAGTTGTAGAAGACATGAAAACATGCATATTTTTGCATAAATCAAGATAGATATAACATCCATTGTACATTAATGATTAATTATTTGAGCATCAACCATTTAGATGCATCAACCATCTAGAATCTAGATTCTTCTCCTCTTGTCTAGCCTTTGCCTCTACCTCGATTGTCTAGGGATATTAGTCAACATTGCCCAATTTTGATCAAACTACCTAATTCAAGACTTAAAATATGGTAGAAAAAGCTTAACATGCTTGATCGATGATTTTGACTTGATTGAAAGGTAATTTTTTGCTAAGGGCGTGCCGCGTGACAAAGAAGTTCAACAATTAACACCACCAACACTAGGGTACATATAGGGCTTGGTGCTCTTGATTAAATGCTAATCGCATACCTTCATACTTGATATAATCTAATGAAATGCCACAATCCCATTGATCCTGAATTCCTAAAAACTGTTAAGTCTGCTAAATTTTGAATAGAATATGAAATTCTATTTTCTCCATATGAAGTCCAATGAGGCTGGAACCACTCTCAAACATCCTAAGTCATTTCATGGTAATATTAAAAATTTAAGTAAAATGATGAAAATGAAAAATAAAGGAGAATGTCACTTTTACTTTAAGAATTTAACATTACCATGAGGGAGCATCTGCTATATTTATATTTTTTTTTGCCTTCATTCGTCACCCTAACCCAAGGTGGACCCACCCCCAACAAGTAAACTCACCTAAAATTAAAAAAAAAAAATTGAAAAAAAAAACGATTTTCTAAACGCTTTTCTGGAAGCTTTTCTGGAAGCGTACGGAAGCGTACGCTTTCTCCTCCGAAGCGCCACGCTTCCGACGCCCGAAGCGCCGTACAAAGCGTGCTTCAGCGCTTCCAAATTTCCAGGAAGCATCTAAAAATGCCGAAGCGGCGCTTCCGAATTCGGAAGCGCCACTTTCGGCCAAGCTTCCTAGGCGCTTCCGTACGGGACGCGCTTCGGGGCTTGGAACCGAGGGGGGTGCTTCGTGCAACTATGATCCAGCACATGTCCAAATAGATCACTAAAGATCTTCCTGAACCAGACAGCTTCACAAAAGGCCATACTAGCAGCTATGTATTCGGCCTCGGTGGTGCTTAAGGCAACCAATTTCTGCTTCCTGCTTATCCAGGATATCGAAGCAGAACCCAAAGAAAAACATCATCCAGAAGTGCTCTGGCAATCCACCCCAATCAGCATCAGAATAACCATGCAGCCTCACATTTCCAGCAGTGTATCTCAGTCCATGAGTGATTGTGCCTCGAAAATATCTCAAAATATTCTTGGCAACAATCCAATGTATATGATGAGACTCAACCATATGTTGGCTCAATGTGTTAACTGGAAAACATATGTCTGGACAAGAGTTCACCATGAACATCAGTGCTCCTATGAGTTGACGATACTCAAAATCATTTCCCAATTTAGGTCCAGCAACACTACCACAAAACTTCTTAAAGTTAAGTTAAGTTCCATTGGAGTAGTCACAGGCTTGCAGTCCACCATCCCAAATCTTTCCAATATCTTCACAACATATTTTCCTTGAGAGAGGAAAATTTCACCTAGCTTTTGCCAGACCTCCAACCCGAGGAAATAGTGCATCAGTCCTACTTCCTTCATCTCAAATTCAGAAGCCAACTCCCTCTTACATTTGTGAATGAGAGGGTTTGCACTTCCATCAACTCCATGCTTGATTTTGTATAGCCACTTAGAGGTGACAACCGATTTGTCCTGGGGTCTAGGGACCACGTCCCAAACATCATTCTTCATAATTGACTTGTATTCTTCATTCATAGCATCCTTCGATACTTGATACATCATGGCTTTTTCGAATGATGAAGGCTCATTTTGAATGATAGTGCTCATGGCGATCAAATATCCTTGATACCTGTTCGGCTTCTTGCTTTCACGGAAAGTCCCCCTTGGTGTAATGTGTCTCTCAGCATCTTCGAGAGTCTCCCTAAGCCATGAGGGTCTCCTTTCGGAGGAGGAGGGCTCATGAGGAGGAGGATCAATAGGATCCATAAGTTCATCAACATCAGGCATTGTTTCATCTTCTTTTGCACCCTGATTTCCGGTGTCAGATTCTTTGTCCTTCCTTGGGATTGAAGGTTGTTGATCTTCCTGAGGGCCATATCTTCATCGAAGGTGACATCATGACTTATCTCAACTTCCTTTTGACCAGCGATATAAATTCTATATCCCTTAGAATTTTCACTATAGCCCACAAAGATTCCTTTCTTCCTAGATGCACCCAATTTGCTTATTTTCTCTTTCAACACATGAAAATATAAGGGATTTCCAAAAATTCTAAAATGAGAGACTTCAGGTTTCTTACCAGTGAACATTTCTTCGGGGGCCTTGGAGTGCAATGCTTAATTAGGGCATTGGTTTTGAACATACACGACGGTATTTGCAACTTCAGCCCATAGGAACTTCAAAAGGCCTTGATCATGAAGCATGGCACGAACTACTTCTACAATAGAGCGATTCTTCCTTTCATCCACACCATTCTGCTCAGGTGTGTATGGCGTTATAGTCTCCCTCTTAATGCTAGCTTCTGCAATAATCTTGGAATTCATTGGATTCGTACTCGGTCCCATTATCAGTCCTCAATATCTTGATTTTCTTCTCAAATTGGTTTTCGATCAAGGCTTTGAAGTGTCAAAACCAGGCGAACACTTCATCCTTCTTCTTCAAGAAGTAGATCCAGGTCTTGCGAGAATAAGCATCCGTAAAGGTGAGATAATATAAGTATCCTCCCCAAAGAGTTTACGGGCATCGTACCAAATATGTCAGAGTGGATCAACTGCAATATATTTGTGGTCTTGCTATTACTTGAGGGATATGGTCCCCTTGTAAGTTTTCCTTTGGCACATCCCAGAAATACACCTTTATGCTCTACTTTGAACTCGGGAATACCTGTCACCATCTGTCTCACATCGGGTAGGGCCTTATAATGAAGATAGGAAAACCTCTAGTGCCATAGTTCAGATTGTAGAGATGTGTCACAAGACATGGCTCCTAATGGACTTCCTCCAACTTGATACAAAGTGTCAACCTTGAACCCAAGAGTAAAAGCATCTTCAAAATTTCTTTTCCAAACACGTACCTTTCCATCAATGAATGCCTCTTTGAATCCTTTGTCCTCCATGGCTGAAATGGACACTAGGTTCTTCTTGAGATCAAGTACATATAGTACTTCTTGCAAATGAATAGTGTTACCTTGATTCAATTGAAGGGTAACTTTCCCTACTCCCTTCATGGGATAGGTGGCATCATCTCCAAGGATAATCTCCAAGTTTGTCTCCTTTTCTATCAGATTAGAGAGGGCTTCCTTGTATCCGGTGAAGTTCCTTGAGGCACCACTATCAATCAGCCAATTTCCCAAAGTGTCCGGAGGATAGGCAGTGGAGAGGGCCGTTATAAGATAGTACTCTTTTTGCTTATTGTTAACAACATTGATTCTTCATACCTGGAGTTCCTTGATTTCTTGGAGGGTCGACCATTTCCTTGATGTCCCACATTCCTTTTTCCTTTACCATTGGACCTGCCATTCCTTTGATCGTTGTTGTTGAAGTTGCCCTTGGAATGATTGTGATCATCCATGCGATGTGTCCCTTCTATTTGGACACTCCCTTGCATAGCGGCTAAACGTATTTTAAAAAAAGCACTCTCCCTTCCTTCCTCCCTTAGATCCAAGCTTTCTATGGAAATGACTTTTAGACCCTGCATTATTTCTCCTTTTGGCATGAGCGAAGAACGCAATGGGGTTACTTCTATTACAAGGCATTTCTTACTCCACCATTCTTTTTTCTTCTTGAATGCATCTCGACGTCAATTCTTCAAACCCTAGAATTTGATCATTGTTGAGGACAGTGGTTCTAAATACATACCACTCAAGTGGGAGTCCTCCAAGGGTGGTGAGAGTAATTTCCCTGTCAGGAATGACTTCTCCAATCGATAGTAGATCATTCTTGATCTCAGTAATCCTCAAGAAATAGGATTGGATATCCTCGTCCTTGCCCTTCTTAATATCCTTCAACTTATTATTCAGAAATAGAATTTGATTAGCATTACTAACCTTGAACATGTCGACCAACATGTCATAGATCTCTTTGGAAGTCTTCAATTTGGAGATGTAGGCCACCAGATGCTTGTCACTGGAATCCTTGATAATCTTCTTTGCTTTGACTTCAACCCTATTGTACTTGGTCTTTGCAACAGTCGGTGCGTTTGAAGGAGGCTTATGGATTTTACCCTACACATAATCCATCACTTTTTTTCTTCCAAGGTCAAATCAAGGGACATCTTCCATCCATGATAGGCAGATTTCTCATGGAGCTTGTCTTCAACTGAGAAGTAGGATGAGAAACCCATTGAGCCTTTTGTCCTTGTCCAACTGTCTTTGGTGATTGCTCTTTCACTCTTGCTAGGGCTTTGTCTTCACCTTAGCTCTGGTACCATGTTAATTTTAGGCAACAATGGTATGTTCTATGCTTTAGAGCAATTTTACTTCAATTTCTTTATTAGCCCAATATCAATTGAGATTAGCAATCACATCAACGTGATAGTAAAATGCAGATAGAACATAAGCATAAACAGTGGAAGACAAGCCAAGACAAGACAAACCAAGACAAGAGGACACAAAATGTGGCACCAGCAAGGGACAAACCCCAATGTGGGAAACCCTTGATCAATTCTTCTTAGTCTTCAATAGTTCAGCAAAGAGAGAGTACAATTTACAAATCTGATAATTTATAATAGTAGCAAAAGAGCCCTAACCAGAAAAGTCAACGCTGGTCAATATGGCAAAATTGACCCTCAAAAATTTGGTCAAATTTCAATCAACTTTGGCCTCCAAACAGCAAGATGAATCAGTCCTCAAAACAACCTAGTCAAATTTGATCAAACAACCAACCTGCAGTCAACCCTAGTTGTTGTCAAGATTGGTCAAAGTCAACATTTGGCCTCGATTTCTATGCCCAAAAATGTGGCATGCCCACACAGAAATACCTCACCCAAAAATGTAGTCAAATAGGTCAACACATGGTCAAACTGTCCCAGAATTCGGTCAATGCTTGGTCAAACTGTCCAGAAATTCAGTCTCCTAAAATTTCGGCCTCTTGGCCTCCTGAAATTTCGCTCTCCTAATATTTTAGACGTGTGGAGAGAGAGAGGCCCATAAATCCGTACCCAATCAATGAGGGGAGAGAGAGAGAGGTGTGAAGGTGGTGTGTCCAAATGAGGCTAAGAAATCATTTATTTATAGCAAACATTGAGGATGAATAGACGTGACTGTTGGCTTCTGAGCCTACATAAGTTTGATGGCCAACCATGACAATTTGTCCATAATCAAAATAATTTCATTTGTACATGTCGGAATCGGATGATCATTAGATCAATCCTACACCTCTCGAGGAGAGGGATCCAAGAAAAATATCAGTTGTCATAAATAAGATGACCCATGTGGAGTTTGGCCCTAGTTGACAATTTTAACAATTTTGTAGGTTGATTCATCTCAAAGATCTAGGAGAAATCGAATTGTTTGAATGCTAAGCCCTTACCTACACTAGCCGGCTAGGGTTTTAGTCCAACAAATCACTTTTTTAGGGTCTAGCATCTATACCCTCACTATTCAGGGATGCAAGCCTTGAGGCCTCTCTAGCCTCTTTCAAAGAAGGGTTTCACTTTTAAAATTTTGGTTTTGTGGCTTACAAAATTTTATTTATCATTTTTGGCCTAGCCACAGGCCTTTTGGAGCTTATTTCACCTACCTACAAGCCTCTAAGGGCTTTGTATTTTGCTCTTTGTATCAAGTGACTAACCCTTGGATTTTTCCAGAAGAAATCGATATTTCTTTTAGGGTTTTTAGTCAAAATTTTGGCTAGAAGTTACCCTTTGGAAGGTTAATTTTTTGACGCAGTTGCAAGGTTTTGGAGGCTCCTTTCTCCTAGTCGTGGGCTTGAAGAAGGGCCACAAACCCTCTCTAATCTCAAGCGCATTCACTCGAAGCGTTATCAAAATATTTTTAAGAATTTAAAGGCTTGAAATCTTTGCAAATTTATTATACTAATTTTATTAAAAAAAATCTAGTCTTTCTCCTTGCAAGGTCGTGATTTTGAGGATTATATTCATCAAGGCCATGGGTTTTTGGAGGCTTGGAGCAAGTCGTTTGCAATTAAAGTTTCATCATTTGTTGACTTGTAGGCTCTTCTTTGGTATATTGAAGCTTGAGGAGGAATCGGTTACTGTAAGGTTCTAATCATCTTTGTAATCTCCTCAAGATTGGAAGTGCCCTTCTCACTGTCAAAAGGGTTTCTTCTTCATTGTAATAATAATAATAATAAAAGTGATATTGCTCTTGAAGGGAGCTTGGGATTCAATCCATTGGTATCCCCCTCACCTTCTTAGCTTAGCTTCTTCTTTGCATTTGTTTTACTAACCCCTTTTTGCTCCCATTTGATTAGTTGAAGTCTCATTGTTATCATATTTAGATCTAATCTTTTGAGTTGCATATCTTCGTTGTCATCTCTTATTGGCTATTTGATCTTTTGCATTCGAAATTTGAAATAGTCTTTCTAATATATTCTTGTTAGCAATCTCATTTTCGATCACTTACTAATGCTTTTATCACATAATTCTCACTTGTTTCAAACTATCATAATAATAGAAGTGAAGAACATCTTAATAAGTACTATTAATTAAGGCATTTTAGTTATTGTTTAATCTAATTGTCATCTCTTGCATTCCTATTGTTTCATTGGGTAAATCTTAAAAATTTACTTCAATTGAATCATTGTTTTAAGTTAGTAATCTTGTGTTTTAAGTGACTATCATAAGCGTTGATTACAAGTGATTTACCATTTTCTTTCTTGAAGCATCTTATCATAAGTGAATCTCATTGAAGCAGTTGCATCCTAGATTTAGACTTGCATCCTTAAAATTTACCTCCAAGCATAAGCTTGGTCGAGAGAAAGTTAGGATCACCTTCTTAATTATTCAATTTGAGAAGCTTGACCCTTAAACAACGGTCAAAACAAGTGACCTTGCAATTCTCTTGTGACCAAGTCCCTTGTAGGAACGAAGGCACTTGGGTTGCTAGAAGCCCTGGGTAGGTATCGTTAATGAGACCTTAGCCCCCTCCTATTGAGAATTCTAAGGAATCAAGTTGTTAGGGTTTATTAATAGAATTCTCTTTGAACTTGACAAATTCTTGTGATGTTTATTACATTAGTCCTTGACTCCTTAATCATTATTAAGTTTTGTTTATCATTAAGATAAATGTCAAACAAGAAGATTACAAGTGCTAATAAAATAAACCAAAGATAGGGTCCAAGCCAAGGCAAAACCTCTCAACAAGGGAAAACCTAGAAAAACTTCTCTTTTTGTAGAATTTAAAGGAAGACTTCCAAGTCCGAGATACAAACCAGACTCACCAAGATCAAGCCAACCACCGAGAATATATGCCACTAATGTTGTAACATCTCCAACCTATGGAAACCCCAAATCAAGCAATCCACATAAAATTTTGCTTTTCGAAAGCAGAAAACAAACTTCACATAGCTCAGGCAGATCTCCTTTCATCTTTGTTGGCCTTCTCCCTCTCGTCTAGTACCCTCGCACTTCCTTTTCAACCACAGAATAGAATTATGTTGATGTGCGTGTGGTGTATTTTAAGAGGTCGAAATCCTCTTCTATTTATAGCCTTCGCATGAGCTAGAAGGGCCTCTCTAGGCTGACATGAAGGAGGGTGGCTGACTTGATCTTGGGGTCCTTCTAGACCTTTCTATACAACAAAAATAATATATCTCTTTCTTGATACAAATTCCCATTGGGTCTTTTACATCATTATGTTGACTTTGGCTCAAGAATAAACCCCTAGAGCGCACAATGGGTGTTCGACCTAGGAACAATGACCATGGGCAAGAAACCCATTCTCAAAATAAATAATTTTCTTTTACAAATATAATTTTCTTTTTCTTTCTTTTGACAGGCACCATAATAATTACATCAATTCATGGTCCAAATACAATTATGAAGACCGAAACCAATTAAAATTGTCAACACTTCCCCAGCACTTCTCCCAACAACCTTGTTCTAAGACAAGCCTTGATAATTGAGAAGGCTTCACCTTAGTTTAGGCATAAAATTAACATTAACCAAGATCTTGCATCTCACATAGATAGATCTTGCATTTCACTCATCTAACATCATCATTTTGCATTTCAATTGATCATTGTAATTGGAATTGTGAGCTCACTCTATACTTGCAAGTTTTACATTATTATGCTTTTTGATTTCAAGTTTTATTGTCTCTTGAATATCATCTTTAATTGAAGTACAAGTTTTATTTCTCTTGCAAGATTATCTATTATTTCTCATATATCTAATTGCTTTTATCTCTTGATCCCTTAGACTAACCTTGTGATATTCCTACTTAGTGTTTCACTAAGTCAATATCAATTTTGCTCAATTTTGCCGTATTACATGGTTACACTTAGGAGAAGTGGGCTTAGGGGACCCACATTTGATTTTTGGCATGAGAGGCACCCCCACATTAGAGTTCGATGGAAAGATTGCGGTTTTGGTGGAGCGTGGAGGCCACCACAAGGGAATCTTGGCACACATGGAGAGTACGCTCTCATTGGAGCAAAATTGGTGAGAGAAATTCGATGTGGGCCCACATAGGCAGTCTTGGAGGCAAAACGACAAAAGGAAGGAGGGACTCTCATTTTTCTCATCATCTATTATTTCCAAAATTTGTCTTTTGACATAGCATGCTTGAGTAGTGAGCCAAGTCTACATGTGTTGTTCAACACACCGGGTGTTTTCGAGTGGAAATCACAGCCCTTGCTTCAGTGGACTTCGAGTGCCAGCCCAAGGAGGGAGTTCTACCTAGTCCCAAATCCTACTAGCAATAGGGAGGCTGAGTTACGGCAACAAGGAAAGTTGTAGCAGCGCAGGGATTGCGTAGTCTTGGGTAGAGACACTCCGGGAGGTTGAGGAGTGAGTGGAGTTTGTGGAGGAAACTTGGAGGGAAGGCCTGGGAAGCCTTCTAACAGGGATTGCAGGCATTTTTGAAGCATTTAGCAGCAGAATCTTTAGGTGGGTGAATTTGCCCAGCAATAGAGCCACTCAAGCCAAAGAGGGTCGAATGTCCGAGGTCAAGCTTTGGCCAAACCCTTCGTGGGTTATTCTAGGTTTCTTGAGTAGAGGTCGGGATTAATTTCCCAAAATTTTCTGAGTAGTGGAGAGGACCCTAGAAGTAGATCCTTTCAGGAAGTAGCACATTTCTAGGCATTTGCAATGCAACACTTGGGAAGATTAGTAGTAGACTGGAGGAGGGTGATTCATTTATCATTTTGGGGCTTTGCTAGCTTGCATAGAGCAAGCGAAGGTGCACTCATTCCAACACCTCGTTGTAAACCTTTTTCCATTAATAAAATGAGTACACAACACAGTTTTGGATGCAAATTTGTGGTCTAATTGCTTGCTTTTGTTTCATGGTGTTTTTGTCTATTTTGCTTTGCATATTTACTGTTAATTTTCCCTTAGGGATGTTAAAGTGGTATTAGAGCTCATAGACTTGGCACGGCCCATGGGAGCAGTGTAGTCTATGACACCGAAGGATAAGCAGAACGTAAAATACTGAAGGCGGGGGTATAGAACACCCCTAATTCTATGACTACAAAACTGGAGGTAGAAGAAACCAACATGGGGGACAATGAAGGAGACAAAAGGGATGAGGAAAAGGAATTTTCCCAACTCCTATTAAAGGTAGTGCAAGATTTATCGTTGAACATTGAAGGAATGGGCCAACAAAATGGCAATGGCAACAAGGGCAAGGGAGTCCAAAGGGATTTCCACTATGGAGAAGGATCTGGCAACCCACAACACCATGCATCTCTCCATGCTAACATGCCACTGATTCAGAACACACCCCCTAGATCCACCATTCCTACATTCCTACAATCTGGAGCTGGTGGGCAATTAGAGCAGAAGGAAGCACCTTATGGAGATTATTTCTTGGAGTATTAGTTCTATGGGCCTGACTTTGGGAGGGCCATTACTTTCAAGGATTTATGTCAGTTGAAGGGCAACAATAAGCCCAAGGGACAGAGTGGAGGAGGTTACATGCAAGGGACAGACTTGCAACGCACTGTGGGGAAGCTATTTCTCCCAACCTTCGATGGGTTCTCCAAGAGCTCGGCCAAGGCATGGGTCGAAAAGCTAGATGTTTATTTCCAGTTGAACCAAATGACAGAAGGAAAGGCAATCAAGGTTGCCATGTTGCATCTGGAAGGGGAAACCCACGACTGGTGGTTCCCTGGATTGACCACATTGGGACATTCAGGAGTAATTGTCTATGATGATTTCACTAGAAGGGTGTTGGAGCGGTTTGAGAGGAAGGATCTGGAGGAGTATTTTGGGGAGCTAACAAGGTTGAAGCAGACTGGGAGTGCAGAAGCCTACATTTCAGAGTTTCTGTGATTTGTTTTATGGTGACTGATTTCTCAAAGTCTAGGAGGATCTTCATGTTTGTGGATGGGCTACCAGAGCAATTGCGCGGGTTAGTGAGGTCCAACAAGCCCACTACATTACAGGATGTGGTAGGAAGAGCCCGAGATTTACAAGATGTCCTACCTAGGGCTTGGGCACCATTACCCCTTAGACAGGGTTTCCAACAGAGGGGGAAGGACACCAGGGCTCCACCACAGAGGGCTAATCAAGGGCGTAGGCAGTTGGATGAGGAGACCCGGAGAGACCTCAAGAGGAGGAGACTGTGCTTCACTTGTCAGGATTCATGGGCACTAGGCCACAAGTGTGCAGCAGGCAAGGCCCACTACATTGAGGTTTTCCCTGATAGAAATGCAGAGGATGAGACCTATTTTAATATGGATGTAGAGGAGAACACAGCACCTTACGGGGGAGGACCACCACCACCAGGGGGAGTTTCCTTTGCACCTACTCGAGGGGTCCTTGCATCACTGCATTGGGTACCAAAATTCTTGACTATGAAGATTAGATGCACTGTTTAGGGCCAACATGTATCAGTTGTGATGGATAGTGGGGCTACCTACAATTTCATTGATGCTCAGTTGGTTTAGAGGAGGGGCATCACAACTGAGGAGTTTGAGGGATTCTCAATTCCTGTGCCTGGGCACAGAACCATGTAGTGCACTCGCTATGTGCCAGCCTTGACAGTGACCATGGGGAACTACTCTATGACATACCATTTCTTTGTGGTAGATGTACTGGACACCAACGTGGTGTTGGGAGTCCAGTGGCTCTATACGCTTGGCAGAGTCACAATAGACTCGAGGAAGTTGGAGATGGAGTTTGTATGGTTGGATGGCAAGACCGTGTTGCTTCGAGGGATGCACTCATACCCACCACAGACTGTTTCAGCCCACAAGATGGAGGTTACTTGAGACATGGAGACATTGAGTGGGTTGTCGAGTTGAGGATCTTAGAGGCTTGGGGAAAGCCCAAGCCACCACATCCGAAGATACAGGCTATTCTTGACAGGTATCCAGTTGTATTTGGGGACATACCACTGGGTCATCCACCTGACCGAGAGTTTGAGCACACTATCGAGTTGGCGCTGGGAGTGCAGGCCATCATCACCACTCCTTATCAACATCCCAAGGCGTATCGGGATGAGATCGAGAGGGCCATCCATGAGCTATTGGCACTTGGGCATATCAAGCCTAGCTCTAGCCCTTTTGCCTCAACAGTTGTGCTGGTGAAGAAGAAGGGTGGGTCCTTATGAATGTGCATCGATTACCGAGCCCTCAACATGAAGACACTGAAGAATCTCTACCCCATTCTCGGTATAGAGTCTAGACAAGTTGATGGATGAGTTAAGGGGAGCTAAGTTCTCCTCGAAGATTAATCTGTGGTCGAGGTACCACCAGATCCGAGTGAGGGACCAAGATGTCTCGAAGACAGCATTATGGTGCCATTATGCGCACTTCAAGTTCCTGGTTATGCCCTTCAGGCTGACTAGCGCACCAGGGACATTCCAGTCATGCATGAACCACGTGTTTCGTGGGCAATTGAGGAAGTTTGTACTGGTGTTCTTTGATGACATACTGATTTACAGTCGGACTTGGGAAGAGCACTTGCAACACCTTAAGACAGTACTGCACATTTTGGAGGAGCAACAGTTCTATGCCAAACTGTCCAAGTGCAAGTTTGCGCTAACTGAGATGCTCTACCTAGGGCACATCATTAGGGAGATGATGTCAGAGTACATGAGGAGAAGATCAGGACTATCCGGGATTGGCCAGAGCCTTGGAATGTGACCGAGCTGAGGGGTTTCGTGGCCATTTGCACTTATTACAGGAAGTTCGTGAAGGGCTTCTACCAGTTAGTTGCACTTAACGAAGAAAGGGACCTTCGAGTGGACCACTACAACGCAGGAGGCATTTAATCGCCTCAAGGAGGTCATGAGTAGTTGTCCATGTTGGAAAATCAAAAGGGCAGTAAATATTTTCTCGGTCTTGATAATTCATTGTGATGTTTCTTATTATTATGATTATTTATATCTTCTTTCTTTAGTTCATCAAGAAATTACCAAAAGCAGCAACACATAAAACAATGAATACAAGATGTAGGCACATGCCAGGGAAAAACACCCCTCGAGGGTAAAACCCAGTCAAAGTAATTCTTCCTTTCAATACTATTCTTTGAGACTCTTCACCCTAGACCTTGACCAGACCTTCCATCCACATCAAGTCAGCCTCTAGAAGATTGACCTCTTCTTAGCAACTTTGACTATGCAGCAACTAATAACTTCCAACAACAGTCCAACTTGGATGATTTCGATCTCCCAATCGAGAGCATGAAACAGAGAGAGACCACCACCAAAATTTTGATTTTCCTTGACTACTTAGACTCATCCAAACTCGCATTCACTTCAGCTTCCTGACAATAGACATCCCAGCTACCCACTTCACACTTCTGCCCAGCAAATAGATTTTTGCACTTCTACCCAGTAGAGAGAATTCGAACTTGATGAGAAGTGATGCTCCAAATGAATTTGATGGCCTTCCTTTTATAGGCTTCTTGTGGGGTCGAATAGGGTCTTAGGCCAACTTGATCTTCCCTTAGGTCAACATGGTGTGGAGGTTCCATAATTTATATTTGACTCAATACTAAATATTTTTACATGACACAAAAGCCCAAGAAGGGTCTCTTTAAATGTACAATAATTCTATAGACTCAGAGTAAATCCTAGAAGTCCTCAATGGGGACTTTGACCTAAAACAAGTGACCCAAGCATGAAACCCATGCTTTAATAAGTCACAATAATAATAACAAAAATTCTTTTCTTTATTATTTTGACAAGTACATTACATAATGACTCAAGTATATTATTGAAGACTGAACATAGTTACTTTTTCCAACACTCCCTCTTAACTAGGGAGGTATTCATAATGTACATATACAATGGAAGATCTCAAATGATATGAACCATGAAGAACTTTAGGGACCGCAACGCCATGGACTAGATTCCGAACCAGGGCAATCTATCCAAGTGGGACTAAGATGGACTCAAGCTTTCAACCCCTCTAGGTACTTGCTAACCATCAACCCAAAAATCCAGGTGTGTATCCAAAATAGAGCTCAATGATAACACCACCTTTCCAACTTCTAGACATCAACACAATGTGCCAGCCATATGTCCTCCGAGGCAATGCTTCACTCACAAAGCCTCAACACCCCTTGATCCAACAGATCAAGAATAACAAATCTCTCACAATCAAATTGATTGGTAACGAGCATGCTATCAAATCCTTCAAGAGATTCACCTATACAAACACAACCCCAATCAATAATATACTTTCGCATGTACATAACCAAATACAAACCTCAGGGGTCTTTCAGACAACAGATGTTGCTTCTCAAATTTTCATAGTAGGACTATCAACTGAATCTTTGACAGAAGATTCCTCAATCATATGTTTTCCTTCCTACTTTTCATGCAGCAACATATTCTTTAATCGAATCCTACTTTCCTTCTTTCAGCAGCACTTCAAAACACATTCTCCAATTTCCTTTTCCTATTCATGGCCTTCACTCAGACTTACGATTGCTAGTCTTGGTCTAGTGCATGACACATGAAGCAAAGAACCAAATCTGTCAGTCCCTCTCAACTAGGAAGCACCTCTTTATCTGGACTCCCTCTTAATCTTAGGGGGGTCTCTTCTATTCATGCTTCCTCTAGGAGATCAGCTTCTTCTTTTCGACATTGGAGAATCTTCATGGCTTCCAACCATTTCATTAGAGTTATCATCATCCTTATCATGCTTATCACTTCAACGAGCATCTCCACCAAGTTGGAGATTTTGTAGCTACGCAACTTAAATAACAAGTCCAACCGAATCTATAGAAGCATGATGTTAGCCATATCAAAATCACGAATACATTTCATATTTATACATATCAGATACCCAAACTCAATTACAAACAAGAGACATATACTCTTCAACATCTTGCTAGGGACTTTTCAACATTCATTCCATCTAGGGTTTCAATGTGTTTTCCAAAGGTATGACATACCTTACTACAACATATAGAAAACCCTAGAAACAATTCAGACAAATAAAGTATCTAACAACGTTTCAAAATACACATGTTAGACTTCTCACTAGGGATTCATACAAATCCTAGATTTCATACAAAAGAATCAATCAAAGTCACTCACAGCTTTGTCATTAACCTGATTAGCTTCCACTAGGGTTAGTTCCAAACCCTTAGATTTTCAATCAACCATCAAACAATCACTATCAAGACCAACTACCACTAGGGTTAGTTTGCAGACCCTAGCTTTTCGAGCAATCATCAAACTCAACCAAAAATTCCAATTTCAACAATCTCTTCACAAATCTCAAATTATCATATAGTCATCATATATCAGAGATTTCAATTTCGACTAAGGTTTAACTCCAAAACCCTAGAATTCACAAATTCACCAAACTTTATACAAATCTCAAATCATCATATTCCAGATATTTTACTTTGACTAAGGTTTAATTCCAAAACCTTAGAATTCCATTTTCACAATCTCAACAGTCATTACATACATAGATCTCAGATTGTTACATTTCACACTAGACAATGTCACTACTAGGATTTAACTACTAAACCCTAGATTTTTCAATTTCAACAATTATCTAATAAATTTCGGATTTATATCACATACTAGACAATTTTAACTTCACTAGGGTTTAGCTATAACACCCTAGAATTTCAGATATCATCATCCTAGAATCTCAGACAAGGACTTTCATTAAATCCTAAGACTCATCACCATCAATGACTAGGTCAGCACACATATCTAGGAATTCATAACCATACATAAGCATATCATATGTCCAATAACATATATACATTTGACCTAGACCAACCTAGGACTTCAACCAAAAGGACATATCTATATATATGCCTAGATTTTATCAACATGAAAAATACATTTCATATCATGTGTTAGTCAAACCCAACTTCATAACAAAAACAAATAAGAGTTAGACACAATTATTTTGATTACACTAGGGTTTGATCAAACAAACACACTCATACCAAAGAGAAGCATTTTTAAGACAATGTAAGGGTTTTGCTCACACATTCCACCAAACCCTAATGAGCTAGGGTTCCAATGTAGAACATGCATTCTACCAAACCCTAATGAGATAGGGTTCTAATGTAGAAACATAGCAAATCTTATATTACCAAAACTTCAAAGGTTATGAGATTTTAGACCTTGCCATTCAATCCTAACAAGTTAGGATTTCCCGATCATACCAAAATCCCAAACATGACATCATCAATAAAACTTCAACTATCATTTCATAGTATCCCTAAGCAACTTAGGATTTCAGACATTCACATTAGCATACCCTTCGCTTAGGGTTTTCCAGAACTTGTCTAGGGTTCTACATAGTCAATCAAGAATATGAATCAGGTGTCTAGATTTATCAAGAGATGAATCACCCAAACAAGAATTACTAAGATTCAATACAGCTAGTCATAACAGAGTTAGTAATAGATCATCAAACGAATCATCCTTTTCAATCAATGTATTCAAAGCATACCCTTTTTTCTTGACCAACCTTGTCTTGCGAGATCCTCCTTCTTTCAGATGTTTTCCCTAACCAAGACAACAAAGGGAGAAAGGTGATTAGTATTTAATATAATCAAAACTACATGAGTACATGAATCCAAAACTGAAAAGACATGTGATACTTATCTTTGAGAGTTGTTGGGAGCTCCCTCCAAAGCTTGAGGGAAACCTACAAACTTAAAACAATACAAAAATGTCTTTTCCAAAGATATGTTAAAAACATATAAAACAAGTTATGTAAAGCAAATGACTTAATAGTGTAAGTCCCTTATGTCAAATTCTTCAGGCTTGACTTTCTTTGAGTCTCCTTCTTCAGCAAAGTTGGCTTGATCTCTTCCTCTCTTCTTATTTTTGGATTCTCGGGACAGTCACTTTTGTAATGACCATTGATAACACTCTATCTTAGACAGGTCAACTTTCTTCCTTGGTCTCTTCCCTTTATGATGAGAAGCATAAGCATTTGATACTCCTTCAAGATTGACAACCATTGAGATCCTTAATTCTTCTTGACTATATGCAGTCCATAATTCTTCAAAGGTGGGAGCTCCCTTCCAACTGTTGAGACCTAAAGCAAATGCACCCCAAGAGGGTGGCAATCCTAATATAGCAGTGATCACAATTTCTTTGTCCGGAACAATCTCATCGATGGCCAAAAGATCATCCCTGAGTTTTGCTTTGTCAGCATCACTGGTTCTTCTGTAGGCTTCTTTATATTTCCTTTTACCAAATTTAGCACCTTGTTCTTCTTGAGGATTAGGCCAATCCTCTTCTTCCAAGATCTGAAGTTAGATGCTCCTTCAAGCTTGTTCTCACCCTTGATAGAATTAGACATCTTCCTCGAATATGATAAACTCCTCCCCTGAGACAGTGCCTATGAATGGATCTGCCTTTTTCTTCTTTCTTCACCAAAGCTCTGATACCATGTTGGAAAATGAGAAAGACAGTAAAGATTTTCTCCATCTTGATAATTACTTGTGATGTTTCTTATTATTGTAATTCTTTATATCTTCTTTCTTTAGTTCATCGAGCAATTACCAAAAACCGCACCACATAAAACAATGAACACAAGATGTAGGCACATGCCAGGGCAAAACTCCCCTCGAGGGGAAAACCCAATCAAAGTAATTCTTCCTTTCAATACTATTCTTTGAGACTCTTCACCCTAGACCTTGACCAGACCTTCCCTCCACACCAAGTTAGCCTCTAGAAGATTGACCTCTTCCCAGCAACTTCGACTATGCAGCAACTTGCAACAGCTAACAGCTTCCGACAACAGTTCAACTTGGAAGACTTCGATCTCCCAATCGAGAGCATGAAACAGAAAGAGACCACCACCAAAATTTTGATTTTCCTTGACTCCTTAGACTCATTCAAACTCACATTCACTTCGGCCTCCCAGCAACAGACTTTCCCTGCTACCCACTTCGCACATCTGCCCAGCAAACAGATTTTCGCACTTTTGCCCAGTAGAGAGAATTCGAACTTGATGAGAAGTGATGCTCCAAATGAATTCGATGTCCTTCCTTTTAAAGGCTTCTTGTGGGGTCGAATAGGGTCTTAGGCTGACTTGATCTTCCCTTAGGCTGACATGGTGTGGAGGTTCCATAATTCATATTTGACTCAATACTAAACATTTTTACATGATTCAAAAGCCCAAGAAGGGTCTCTTTAAATGTACAATAATTCTATAGACTCAGAATAAATCCTAGAAGTCCTCAATGGGGACTTTGACTTAAAACATGGTGAGCCAAGCATGAAACCCATGCTTTAAAAAGTCACAATAATAATAACAAAAATTCTTTTCTTTATCCTTTTGACAAGTACATTACATAATGACTCAAGTACATTATTGAAGACCAAACATAGTTACTTTTCCCAATAGTCCGATGTTGGCATTTCCTGACTTCACTCAGCCTGTCGTGTTAGAGTGTGATGCATCAGGAGTGGGTGTGGGTGTCGTGTTGATGCAGGGGGGGCACCCCATAGCTTTTGAGAGTTGGAAGTTACTGCCCCATGAGCTACTATACTCCATCTATGATAAGGAGATGTTGGCCATTATGCATGTGTTGGCCCAGTTCAAGCAATATTTGGTGGGGAATAGGTTTAAAGTCCAGACCGGTCACAACAGCCTCATGTTCTTTTCGGAGCAAAAATAATTGCGGGAGAGGTAGTAAAAGTGGGTGAGCAAGCTCTAAGCATATAACTTTGACATTGAGTATGTCAAAGGGAAGCACAACGTAGTGGCTGATGTGTTGTCCAGGAGGCCAGCCACTCTTTCCTTGATGAGCATCGCCCCGAATTGGAGGGTGCCATTATTAGTGGAGTACTCCAAGGACAAGTTTGTGTGTGAAGTCCTTGATGGGTTGGTGACAGATGACCGATATCGGGTGATGAACGAGGTGATCTACTATCGAGACCGAATCTACTTGGTACCCATTTCCCCATTGAGGGAGAAGATTCTACAAGCTACTCATGATTCACCATTTGAAGGGCACCAAGGGTTCACAAAGACATCTTAGGCCATCAGGGAGCGCTTTGCGTGGAAGGGTCTCAAGGATGATGTTTTGAAGCATATCCGGGAGTGTGACACATGCTAGTGGAACAAGGGAGAGTAGACACACCCCGCGGGCCTATTGCAGCCACTTCCCATTCCAAAGGGGAAATGAGAGAGCATATCGATGGATTTCATTACCAGGTTGCCCACAGTATAGGGAAAACATTGCATCTACTTGGTGGTGGACCGCTTGATGAAGTACGCTCACTTTTTCGCCATTTTAGCTCAGTACTTGGCCTCATAGGTGGCCGAATTGTTTTGCAGGGAGGTGTTTCAACTACATGGTCTCCCAAAGACCATTGTCAGTGACCGGGACAACCGGTTCATGGGTGGATTTTGGCAGGAGCTATTCTGATTGGTGGGTATTGAGCTCACCCCAAGTACTAGTTTCCACCCTCAGACAAATGGGTAGACGGAAATAGTTAACAAGTGGTTGGAGGGCTACTTGCGTAACTATGTGACAAGGCAGCAGAGAGCGTGGATATGGTGGCTACACTTGGGTGAATACTACTACAACACTACGCACCACATGTCTATAGGTATGTCTCCATTCCAAGCTCTACATGGTTATGATGCGTTATCTTTCGCTGACATTATGTTTGGAGACAGTAGGGCTCCAAGGGCCAAGGACTAGATACAGGAGAGCCAAGATACCTTGAGGGCTCTGAAAGAAAACATGCAAATGGCCCAAAATCAGCAGAAGATTTATGCAGACAGGGGTAGAATTGAGAGGCAGTTCGAAGTAGGGGACTTGGTATTTTTGAGGCTCCAGTCATACCAATAGTCTACACTCAAGCATAAGGGGTCCGAGAAGCTCAAACCCCACTTCTATGGGCCTTATCGTGTCATTCGGAGGGTGGGGGAGGTAGCATATGAGTTGAAGCCACCCCCGAGGAGCCGGGTGCACAACATTTTCCATGTGTCTTGCCTGAAAAAGGCACTGGGACAGCAAGTTACATCCACTACAGAGCTACCCCCTATGGACAATGAGGGGCATTTGGTGCTAGAACCGAAGGCCATTTTGGATTAACTACGAAGAGACATCTGCGTAACAGGGTCATCAAGGAGTTTTTTATTCGATGGACGAATCTACAGGAGGACAATGCCACCTGGGAGGGGGAGCAATACTACAACATCCTTCATTGCAGTTGCTTGAGGAGAAGCAACATTTTAGCAGTGAGGACTGCGATATTCCTACTTAGTGTTTCACTAAGTCAATATCATTTTTTGCTCAATTTTGGCGTATTACATGGTTATACTTAGGAGAAGTGGGCCTAGCGGGCCCACATTCGATTTTTGGCATGAGAGGCACCCCAACATTAGGGTTCAATGGAAAGATGGCAGCTTTGGTGGAGCATAGAGGCCACCACAAGGGAATATCGACCCACATGGAGAGTATGCTCTCATTGGAGCGAAATTGGTGAGAGGAATTCGATATGGGCCCACATGGGCAACCTTGGAGGCAAATCGACAAAAGGAAGGAGGGGCTCTCATTTTGCTCATCATCTATCATTTCTAGAATTTGTCTTTTGACATAGCACGCTTGAGTAGTGAGCCAAGTATGCATGTGTTGTACAGCACACCGGGTGTTTCCAAGCGGAAATCCAAGCCCTTGCTTTGGTGGACTTCGAGTGCCAGCCCAAGGAGGGAGTTCTAATTAGTCCCAAATCATACCAGCAGCAGGGACATCGAGTTACAGTAGCAGGGAAAGCTATAACAATGCAGGGACTGCACAATCTTGGGTAGAGACACTCTGAGATGTTGAGGAGTGAGTGGAATTTGTGGAGGAAACTAGGAGGGAAGGCCTAAGAAGCCTTCTAACAGGGATTGCAAGCATGTTTGGAGCAATGTTGCACGAATCTGGGACGTTTTTTTGGAAGCGTCATTTTCCAAAAATCTAGGAAGCGAAGCGTCTATGGAAGCAACTGCTATATATATATATATATATAATATATTGATTTATTACTCAAACCAAACATCCCAAATACCCAAAATTAGTTGTAGAAGACATTGAAAAACATGTTATATTTTTGCATAAATTCAAGATAGGATAAACATCCATTGTACATTAATTGATTAATTATTCGGAGCATCAACCATTTAGATGCATTTCAACCATCTAGGAAGTCTTAGATTCTTCTCCTGCTTGTCTAGGCCTTCTGGGCCTCTACCTCGATTGTCTAGTGGATTAGTCAAACGTTGCCCAATTTGAGTCAAACTACGCTAATTTTCAGAGACTTAAAATATGATAGAAAAAGCTTAACATGCTTTTGATCGATGATTTTGACCTTAGATTGAAAGGTCATTTTTTGTAAGGGCATGCTGCGTGACAAAGGAGTTCAACATAACACCACACACTTTAGAGGTTACATATTTAGGGCTTTGGTGCTCTTGATTAAAAATGGCTTAATCGCATACCTCTACTATATAATCTAATGAAATGCCACAATCCCATTGATCCTGAATTCCTGAAAACTGTAAAGTCTGCTGAATTTTAAATAGGATATGAAATTATATTTTCTCCATATGAAGTCCAATGAGGCTGGAACCACTCTCAAACATCCTAAGTCATTTCATGGTAATGTTAAAATTTAAGTAAAATGATGAAAATGAAAAATAAAGGAGAATGTCACTTTTACTTTAAGAATTTAACATTACCATGAGGGAGCATCTGCTATATTTATATTTTTTTTCCTTCATTCCTCACTCTAACCTAAGGTGGACCCACCCCCAACAAGCAAACTCACCTAAAATTTAAAAAAAAAAAATTGAAAAAAGAAACGATTTTTTAAACAGCGCGAAGCTTTTCCGAAATCGTACGGAAGCGCCACGCTTCCAATGCCCAAAGCGCGCTTCGGAGGCCTGGAAGCGGCGCTTCCGTACCACGCTTCCGAATTTCTAGGAAGCGACAAAAATTTCGGAAGTGTGCTTCCAGCGAAGCTTCCTAGGCGCTTCCGTACGGGACGCGCTTCGGGGCTTGGAACCACAGGGGGGGCTTCGGGCATTGGTTTGGAGCATTCAGCAACAGAATCTTCAGGTGGGTCGATTTTCCCAGTAGCAGAGCCACTCAAGCCAAAGAGGGTCGAATTTCTAGGTTCAAGCTTTGGCCAAACCCTTCATGGGTTATTTTAGGTTTCTTGAGTAGAGGTTGGGATTAATTTTCCAAAATTTTCTGAGCAATGGAGAGGGCCCTAGCAGCAGATCCTTTTAGACAGCAACACATTTCTGGGTATCTACAGCGCAACACCTGGGCATATTAGCAACAGATTGGAAGAGGGTGATTCACTTATCATTTTTGGGCTTTGCTAGCTTGCCTAGAGAAAGCCAAGGTGCACTCATTCTAGCACCTTGTTGTACACCTCTTGTTGAAGAAAGTGTAACTAGGTTCAGTCTTCACAAATGTACCTTTGATATTTGTATTTATTGAAGAAAAGAAATATTATTTTTGTTATATTTATCAATGAGTTTCTTGCTCATTGAAATAGGTCTAGGACATGTTAAAGTGCTATAGGTGAGTCAAAGAGTCGAAAGAAAATGTTGAAGACCTTAAGGGCATGTTACACCATGTATATGTTTGTATAAGAGTCAAAGAATATCCCTCCAAGCAAAGTCAAAGTACTCTCCATGCAACAACATTATTAAAGGAGCAAAAATGATGCAAAGGAAGTCAAGCCAGCCTACTATCCTCTAGTCGGCCTCAAGTCGGCCTAAAAGAGTGACAGTCCTCTATATATAGAGGTTGTCCACTCCTCCAATGACAAGATAATTGAAGGATGAAAAGAAGAGTCTCCAAGGGTAGCGAAGAAAGGAGGAAAAGGGCTGAAGTGTAATAGGGTTGTCCTAAAAGCCTATTACGCTCACACATGCGAAGAAAGGAGCCTCTTCTTGTGGTCATTACAGCACTACTATCACAGTCATATAATCTCGTTGGTTGGGCTAGATAATTAGGCCTATAAGGCCTCGCACTCAAGTGAAGAAGGAGCTCTCTCAAGAAAAGGAGGAAGAGGTCAATCGCACAAAGAATCCCCTCACACGTGCAAAGAAATAAGGTTGTTGTTAAAATTGGCAACTAGGGCCAAACTCCATGTGGGTCATCTTATTAATGAAGCTGATATTTTTCTTAGATCCCTCTCATCGAGAGGTGTAGGATTGATCTAAATATCCTCCGATTCCGATTAGTACTCATGAAGATATGAATTTATTTGTGTTATGGGACAATTCGTCAAGGTCGGCCAGCAACCTGTAGGAATTTACAGGGTAAGTTTTTCTCAGACAGAACACCAAAGGACACTGCTCACAAACAGATCACAGATCAATACACTAGTATTGTTGACGTGATTAAAACCTTCAAAGAAGGAAACAGTCCACGGCCTAAGCCAACGCGGCCATTTCAGGCAATTTATTAATAAAAAAATGAAAATTTACATAAGCTTCTCTCATGAACGGTTACACTACAAATCACGTTTCATGCTCTTTAAATAGAGATCATGGACCAATAGGGTGTTAAGCCACAGATCAAGTGTCGGTAATATCAAGGAGAGAATGAACCGTCGGATTGTAAGTTACAAAAGTACATAGTAAAGAAACACACTTTACCTAACTCTACACTAGACCAAGTTATACTTAACTATTTCCTACGTGTCAGAATATCCTAACATCCCCTTAAGAACAACTTGGGATAGGATTGAAGGATGTACAAATATGACACAATAGGAGAAGGAAGGAGGCATTAGAGCCTATCCCCCCTTAGTGACAACTTCCTGAACTCCAACCATAAATCGAAGTTTAGTAAACTTCGCCGCCTCTGTGAGAGCCTTTGTGAAGATGTCTGCAACCTAATCATCTGTTGAACAATATTGCACTTCAAGAACATGGTCATGAATGAGCTTTCGGATGAAGTGCATGTGAAGTTCAATGTGTTTGCTGCGCTGATGCTGAACTGGATCTTTGCAAAGCTGAATGGCACTTTGATTATCACACCAAAGTGTAGTCGGATGCTGCTGCTCAAAGCCAAATTCTGATAGGATCTGACGAGGCCACAAGGCTTCCTTACTAGCTTCCACGGCACCACGATACTCTGCTTCTGCTGACGAAAGAGAAATGGCAGCCTGTTTCTTACAAGCCCATGTAAGAGGTCCTGAACCAAGAGTGAAGACATAACCGGCAGTAGACTTCCGATCATCAGGGTCACCAGCCCAATCGGAATCAGTGAAACCAACTAATAGAGGAGTTGCTTTGGCACTGTAATGAATCCCA
>APFE030532290.1:0-11449 GCA_000404065.3 Pinus taeda | reverse complement strand
AACTATCCCAATTCAGTGCGTGCATTAATGTGATATTTGTTATATTTAATTTAACCAGATAACATACTTAGATGATTAGAGGTTGATATATTAACATTTGTGTACGTTCAAAGATTAAATTTGTGCTAATCACAATTGAAACCTTTCAAAAATAGCGATATTGATATATGGAGATTTATTCATGAATGATTACAGAAAATACTTAAATTCTCTATTAAAAATATACTGTAAATCCTCTTTTGCTGGATATTATATTACTGTAAATTTTTCCTTTGATACGTATTGATCACAAACGTATATGTTTAGGATGCTCACCCATTTTAAGAATACACAATTGGATATTTGTATTTGCTTAGTATGTTCTCTCATGCATAGCTTTATTATCTATTTACAAATATACTTGGAAGTTTGCTTTGATCAATTGTTACAACAAAAAAACACATAAAACCAATGAGATCTTTGTTATAAAATTAATGGCATGACAATTAATAATATTTAATATAATATTAATAACTATGTCATTCAAATCCAAGTTAAATTCTAATTTAGTTTATTATTTTGAATGTTATATTTATATGTTCACTTATTTTAAGAATACAAAATTGGAGATTTGTATTTGTTTAGCATGTTTGGCCAATGTGTAACTTTATTATTATGTTAAATTCTAAAGATTCTAAAATTACTAAATTGGTATTCAAAATACTTTATTATTATGTTAAAATATTAGATTCTAAATTACTAAAAATTATATTTCAAATAAAAAATAATAATTTCTTTGATTAAAATTTGTAATTAATTAAAAAATATTTTAATCTTTAAATAAATTGAAAATTTACTATTAACAAATTAGTGAGAAGAAAATTTAACAACATTATTGCAACGGTAAAAAATAATTAATAAAAATAATTTTAATTGATGATTATGCTAATGGAATAAAAAAAAATTATTTATTTTGAAACTATCCCAATTCAGCGCGTGCATTAATGTGATATTTGTTTTATTTAATTTAACCAAATAACATACTTAGATGATTAGAGGTTGATATATTAACATTTCTGTACGTTCAAAGTTTAAATTTGTGCTAACCACAATTGAAACCTTTCGAAAATAGAGATATTGATATATGGAGATTTATTCATGAATGAGTACAGAAAATATTTAAATTCTCTATTAAAAACATACCGTAAATCCTCCTTTGCTAGGTATTATACTACTGTAAATCTTTCCTTGATACGTTTTCTACTATGACGATGTTGTTAGTAGGTCAAGGAGTTTTAAATATAAACAGGACCAGAAAATTTGGAGTACCATGAGCACTAATTATTACCCTAAGTAAAAAATGCTGGAGCCGCTTTTGATTGAACTAATATTCCTAAATGTCCAATCACCGGTTTTTGATACAGTTGGAAGACAGGAGATTTTATTCTTCTGTTTCAAGCAGCGCTTATCACATTCATAATTGTGCCTTCTGATTTTGTTGTCAGCCGTTTTTGGTACAGTTGAAAGGTCGGCACGATCTGCTCTTATGATCTTCAACAGGGTTTTGTTTCATTTAAGGGAAAGGGTCCTAACAGATCTCAATTTGTTTCTTTAAATGTTGTTGTGATCCTCAGATATTTATCAGCTTTCAATTCGGGATCATCTTTTTCACAAAGTTGAAACTGATCGAATACTATTCTTGTTGCAGACGATCCTGGACCCAGTTGGCGATCGTTGGCAAGGTTTCCTTTACTTTCACAAGTCTGTTAGTGTTTGTTTCACCTTAAAGCAATGAGCATTCCTTCTTGATTGGACTATGGATTTCTCTCTTGTAACGATGTTATAAAAGATTTTGATGTTGAAAGTATTTTGAGCCCCAGTCATTTTCCATTAGCACAACCCATTGAAAACCCCCCTCCATATAGTACCCATCATGCCACCATATCTAATTTTGTTGATAACTCCAACTCCGGATGCGTAGAGGGTTGTCCTCCTCGTTCGAATCCTGTTTTAACGGCCACATTCTGCAATTCCAGTTGTTCAAATGATGGTCGGTCTCGGACCGTCCCGACTGACAAAAGGAAGCACAAAACGATTGAAAAGCAGAGGCGTAGTGACATGAATGCCCTTTTGTCAATTCTGAAGTCCTTGCTTCCCCATGAAAATCTTCGGGTAGGTTTTGTCTTTGATCGATAACAAGGGTTTTACTGCATTAAAGAGATTATCTGTACTCACTAGGGTTTTAATTTAATGGAAGCTTCATCTCCTGTAGGGAAAACGATCAGTGGCAGACCAAGTGCAGGAATCTGTGAATTACATCCACTATCTCCAGGGAAAAATCGAAGATCTTCAAATAGAAAGAGAAAAGATGAAGGCTAATTCTGAAAAATTTCCAAATGTTTCAGTACAGGGCCTGCAATTTTCTGGTAACGAGAAGTTTTGCATTAAAGCCCCGGCGATTCGAGAATCAGACCAGCGTTTCCCTTCAATAAATATAAAATCTATGGGTTCAGCAGTTCAGGTCTGGACGAACACGTTTGAACATCAGATTCTGTACTCTGATCTTCTGCTGGCTTTGGAAGATGTTGGGCTTGAAGTTGTGTCCGCTACTTCTTCTACCATTAGCAACAGAATCTATCATACCATACATACCAAGGTAAGATCCTGTAATACTCGAGCGATAACATTTTCTTTGCCTGTGCTATCAGTCAAAATATTAGCATGTTTTTATATGACTTTTCCCCAATATTGCAGGTGTCTGATCTCAATATCTTTAATCTTGACACGCTATACCTCAAGCTTTGGCACTTGATAAGGACTAATGACCCACAAGATCAGGGTTCACAGACAGTTGATGAAGAAGCCGAATGTTTTGTGCTGCACTCGTGAATTTTATTTTAAGATTAAGCACGCTTAGTGACTGAATACGGGATTTCTTTGAAATCATTGAATCATAGTGGTGTTACAGCCTCCTAAATACTATTTGGCTACGCTAACTGATGCTTGGACTGAGTTTTGTATGCATAGTTCTTTCAGTTATAAGTAAAAGGAGAATGTTTTATCTAAAACTGTATCAAATCGAGAAAATAGTGTGTAAGCCCAGGTTATGGTTCAATTCTGGACAGAAAGTCTCTGGTTCAATTCTGGACAGAATTATGTACACTAGAGAGTTGCTTAAGTACGATTTCTTCTGTTAAAAAAATATAAAGTTTATAATACATAATAGAATTCATTAAGAGGGCGATTTTTTTTATTTTTATTTTTTTAAGATATAATTTTTATTACTTTTAGGTTTGGAAAAAATAATATTATAGTTGTTTGTATAATATTATATTGAAAGGTGAAAATCTTATCTTCTTACATAATTGGGGATTAAAGTAATGTGAGTAGATTTAATGTTCAAATCCTTTCTTATGACTTGAGAGGATGATAGGTCCTAGATCCAGAAAGGTTTACTATTAGTTAAGTGTCACTCTAGGGCTAGAGAAGAGGATAGGTCCTGGACCCATATATTTACTAGTAGCTACTTATCAGGCCGGCTGTTTGGTTGAGATACCAAAAAAAATTTGTAGAAAAAAGTATCTATAGTATAGAAGTGCAACACAATTTTTTTGTTCGACACTAACTGTCATTAGTATAATACACACTCTTCTTTTTTATTTTGAAGATAGTGCTTTTATGATGAAGAGTCCAACAATCCCAGAACACTTTCATATATGACAACAATAACTTGAAGGAAGTGCTTTTATACAATCTATGCTTATTATAGGTATTTTTTTATGGGGATATAAGGAAGATCCAAAAAAATTTATTTCCTACATTTAATCAAAATTTATAAAATACACATTATCTTATCGTCCTCTCAAAAGTGACCACTTGTGCAATTAATAGTATGAATATAATAAAAAACATAGAAGAAAGGAAGCTTCACAAATTTTTTCACTCAGACAAAATCACTTTTGATTCAAGTGGAAATGATTTAAGATCCTCACTCTTGACTAAACTGTTAGGGAATAAGGAGGAACTTGTATAACTAATACAACCAAATTAAAAAAATTAGTATGGTTGATGTAGTTGAAGACTTATTAAAAATATTAGTATGGTTGATGTAGCTGAAGACTTCATTTGTATCTACCCTTGATAAATATATAACAAAAAAAACTATTGCAACAAAAATATTATTATTAACTATTGCAATCAAAATACTATTATTAAATTTGATTTTACTTCACCATTAAGAATCTTATATCTTGATAAAAAAACAGAAAACTGAAGAGTTTTTATCCTTTACAACCAAGATAAAAAGCAATTTTTTAAAATTAGGTATGATTTCAAAATCCCTAGGAAATTAGTGGGAGTCCAACATCAAATTTTTAAAATTTATTAAAAGTCAATGCCACCTAACAATCTAAACAGTACAACCCCTAATAAACATGCAAACAAAGCATATGCTAAATATATTCCCTTGAGAATAATACTAAAAATATATTTAAACCAAAATTTTACAAAACCCACTAAAAAGCTCCAAGAAAAAACACTAACCAACCCTAACTTAAAATTAAAAACGAAATTAAAATTTATTACTTTAAATAATAATAAATAATTATTAATTAATATTAGCTATATACTTATAATATATAGATAGATAGATATATCTTTTAATTTTTTTTTAATTATGTTGTATTATGTATATTATAACCACGGGCAGATGTAAAGGGCTTAAACCATGAGAAAATTTGAACAAATGAAAAGAAATCCTATATATTAATTTTTAATAATAACGAAAAAAAAAAATACATATAAAATAAAAAATTATTTAAATTGAAATTTTTATTTAAAAATTATTCTTATAAATTATTTTAATTTTTCAATAAACTTTTGTTGAAGTAGAGACTTTCTGTGAATCCATATTAGTTTATAAGAAAAAGGATTTCGGCGTAAATTACATGTTAGTACATTTGTCGCATTTCAAACCAACGAGTGTGGTTCATCCTCAGGACAAGTTGAAGAATCAGATCATGGCTATAGATTAAATAGGAAGAGCAGATCTTCCAATGGCTAGGTTTGACTGAAAAACGACTATATAAGATCACATTGGATAAACCGCTAAAAAATTGATCAAGAAACGGCTAGATTTGACTATTCAAAATTATATAACAAATCATATTTTAATAGCCAAATAAGAGTTAACAACACTACTAAGGAATATTTCTAATAAAATTGATTGAAAAGTATAATAATATTTCATAACAAAAAAGATTAGATATTAACTAGACTAATAATAATTAATATAATATTATTCTTATAATAATGTTATATTATTAATCTTATTATTAATGACATGTGTAACTAATTAGTATAAATTTAATAGTGAAATTATTTAATAGAAATAAATATTACTCGATCTAGGATATGTAAGTAAAGTAAGATTTTAATAATAACTAACGATTATATTAATACTTGTTATATTTATATTACTAGACCATTATAAAATAGTTAAAGAAAGATTTAATATTTAATTTTTAACATATTACTAAATAATGAGTTAATTTATTATTATTATTCTTAATGATAATATTATTCTATGGTTACGGTTCAGTGGCAACTACCTCTATAGGAAGTTATGTATTATCTTTTTATTTTTTATAAAATTTTAAAAATATATCATATATTAAGCATAACCATCTTTAAAAAAAGGGTCAATGCACATAACTACTTTTAGCCACACAAACTTATGTTATATATATGGATAGATAGATATTTTGGTTAATATGAAAGTGTGGGAATCTAGATGCCATAACAATATCATTTTATGAAGGAATGTTATGGCATTAATAGAGAAAATACGTATCATATACATCGCTGTGTTGCATGGAATTGTTGCAAGAGCGAATCGTATCAGTGTTCAACGTTCCGACTTATAAAATAGGGATATATGTCACGTGACGGTGCTTCTGACATGCAAGGGGAATAGGGGTTGCCTTGCTGCTAACATGCCAAAGTCAACTTTGAGAGAAATATAAATGCAAGGCAACTCTTATTCCCCTAGCATGTCAGACTGCATTTATATTTCAGTAGAGTTGGAAATAGGAATCGCCACTACATATAAGTGAGTAGTATTTTTATCATCCTGAATTTATTTCTAATTACTTTTAAACTTAACTGCATAAGGATTATTATTCACGAATACCTGCTTCTGCGAATAGGGGAAAAGGAAATATGACCGTTAAAACTCATCTGATTGTAAAATATAAACTGTACTATTTTATTGATTATTTAATTTGAATTTAATATTTTTATCGTATACTTTAGAAGAATTATTTTTTAATTTTTTAAAAAGTGAATTATTAAAATCTATTTAGTTGATAGAGTTGATTAAATATTAAAATTGTAATTTTAATAAAATCACTCTCCAGCTTATAGCTTATTACAAAGGGGTTAGTAAAAAGATTGTCACAAAATACATTTTGGCTATTTTTTTATTCACTTCTTAACTCATATTCAATACCATTTCTCAAGACCAAGTGTTATGACCATAGGCTTTATTTGATATCGATCATTGACAAATTAGGTCTGCTCCCAAGTTTCCAATTACAATTCCTTTGTATGGAGACCGAAATACTTAGATCAAAGCCCTTACGTCCTATTACTTAGCACTTTGTGACGGGTGGTTGTGATCACCAACTTTAAAACATCGACATTGGTAAATCATGTTTGTTCTAATTGGCTCCTTGAACACAATACTAAGAACAAAGTACCAAGATCGAAGCCCCGTCACTTCAGAGACTTCCTTGAAACCTTTTTACATCACTACTACTTATGGCAAGGCATATATCGAGCTATGTATGCCCATTACTGGATAATGTACCTGTTTTGATCCAATGGTGAGCATATACTGTTTCGATCCAATGTTGAGCATATACTGCCTTGCGTATTTATGACTCAATAGACTTGGAAATATTAGTTGCCACAACTTATATCATATATCAGGTATCCAGGTGCCTCTTGCTTGCCACATATTAATTGAACCAAGACAAGATTTTGATGTCCTGAAATAGGACTCACTTGTATTCTCCTAGCTTGTTGTATCAGTCATTACTTGAAAAACCTTGCATCGTTCCAATCTGATAACGTGCAACCTGATATACCATTAGGTCAATATGACCACACCTTTCCAAGCTTCTAATACACATACAATTTTGTCATTTAATCCAAATTTGGAAAAATATCAAAAAAATTGTCACTATAGAAAATTGAAAAACACAAGTCAAGTTAAAAATATCGCTCTATGTTTCCATATCAATTAAAAATGAAATCCAATATCAAATACATCGAATAAATCCCCAACATAATTTAGATAGATGTGATGAATAGAAAAACACTAGAAAACTCAAACTACTATTATAATAATAGTGACGCAAAATTCAATTGAATAGTAAACAAACTGTTAATTAAAAAAAAAACACAAAATTCAATCAAATAATATAATATAAGAATATTCAATAGTAAAAACAATGTTAATTAAAAAAACACAAAATTCAATTAAATAATATAAGAATAATCCAATAGTATAAAAAAATGCCAATTCAGATCAAAAGAAAACGCAAAAATCAATTAAATAGTATAAGAATCAAAAGGTGAAAGTAAAGGCGTAGGCGAGATACCATCTTAGGGGTAACAAAAGTGCTTATGTTCATGGTTAGGCTCGAGAGTAGCTAGATGAATTGCAACCATATGAACAAGATGGTTTTTCGTTTCTACGAAAATGTGGTAAGAAGTAGGCAAATGTCATTGTATTGGCTCGCTTTTAGAATCCAAAATGCAAAACTAAGTGAAGGCTCATTACATCAAAAGAGAGGTTGAGCACAAGTTTAGTCTTTATGATAGGAACATGTAGCCCGTGCTCAAGGTCCAGGTGCTTAGATAATGTGTATTAATTGGCTAGCTTGTTGGAATCCAAAATGCAAAACTCAGTGAAGGCTCATGAGATCAAAAGAGAGCTTCAACACAAGTTTAGTTTTTATGACATGGACATGTAGTTGGTGCTCAAGTACGGATTAATTTTTTTTTTAATTATTAATTTTTATCGAAGTAATATTTTAGCAATAGTATTGATTATTGCAAATTATTTTTTAACAGTTTTTAAAAAATTTTTTGATATTTAATATTTAATATTTAATATGTCTTTTAATATTTAATTAGACAATAAGATGAAAGTTTTATTGCAACTTTTGTATATATAATGTTATGACGTTAAGTGCACAGATTTTTTGTCATAAATTTTGAATATAGTTGCAATATTTATTGTATGATTTTGGATATTTGTGCAATGATTTTTTATTGTAAATATTTGCAAGAAAACCATCTAAAATTAAAATTCTTGGAAATAGCTTATAGTCACCTAAATAACATATTTATTATCAATTACTATCCATCATAATTTAAGCAAGTCTTTGCATAAAAATGGATAATTATGAGATGTAAATAAATATACTTAGCATGAGACATTTCCCATCTTTATTTATGTGTTCTTCAATACTTTAATAAGAAGGATTAAAAATGTAAATGGGTAAAAATTATTAGTGTTACTACACACCAAATGTTATGAAAGTTTTGAAGAGACAATTAATTTCTCCACTTCAAATATGAATTTCTGATTTTTTGAAAATATAATTTCTAAGTTTTCAGCATGAAAAAAGCTTTATATTGATATAATCAGCAAAGTGCCAAAAAACATAGTAAGCTATGCGATATTTCCACACTAAAATGTGGCGGAAGATATGAAGTGAGCTCTGTGTGTACAGAGTAATGATGGAGATTGGAAGCATATTATCTACAGTTGTTAAACAAAACTGTATTCCAAGCCAGCAGAGAGATTACGATCATACCTTTTGCTATAGATAGTGCCGATGAAAGATCCTAGCACAAGACAAGACATAATTATTGAGAAAAAAAACATAGATGAGAGTTATCTGTTAGGGAGACAGAAATCCTGTATCTGTAAGCATTTGTTTGCCATTTTAATCTGCAACCTCCATACGCCCTGAGGGGAAGTTAGGCCTTTTTTGGATAACGCATCAGCCTCCCTGTTATTAGCTCTGATAGTGTGTGAGATAGAATAGCCTTTCTTGCTGCTCCATAAGTCTGCTATTCTATTCAGCCACCCAGCGAGATGAGAATTTTCTATTCTATGCTTTGACAAAACATGATCAATAATCAACTTAGGGTCTCCGAAAATATTTAATTCCGGAATGTCTAGGAAAGTGCAGAAGGAAAGAAGTCCTGCCAATGCCACTACCTCAGCCCTGTTGTTGGATCCCTGTCTAGCATTCCAATGGATTTCAAAGGACTGTTCTGTTGTTGTCTTGATGAAAACTCCACAAGAACTATTCCCTTGTTGAGCTGCACCGTCAAAAAGGCACAAGGAGGAACCATGGATTGAATTCTGTCGCTCCCAAGGATAAAAAATACAGTAATGAAAATATAATTTCTAAGTTACTAATCTACATTGCAATGTTGGTTAAAAATTATTTTAAATTTTTGTTTGGAAATGTAGTGAAATAAGATATTTAAAATTTCCATTTGTGAAAAAATTCAAGGAAAAAAAATATACATTGAGAAAATGTATTTCATACAATATCTATTAAAATTTAATATTAAAATTTCTAATATTTTATTGTTTAATTTTTATTTAAATATATATGAATTAGCCTACTAGGTATAGAATACACAGTGATGGGATCAATTAAGTTATTCAACGATATGAAAGTCACTCATCAAAAACTCTTTGTGCAAAACTCCAACCATTTTAAGGGTTGATGTGGATAAGGAGTGTGATCCCCTATGATTTACATAACATAGATGCCCCTAGTCCTTGTTTCTCAAGTCACATGTCAAGCTTGATATAATCTCTAAAACACTCAAAACACTTAACAAATTATATATATAATAATAATAAAACACATTAAAAAAATATTTCATAAAATATAAAAATTAATATTTTTAATCTATATTATATAAATTTTATAGGTTAACATTAGATGGCCCTCATCCTTATTTCTCAACGTTCACATATCAACCTGATACTAATTTCAAGAATGACAAAACAATTACTATTATATATAATTGATAATAAACTAATACCGAATTAAAAATATATTTCATAAAAATATAAAATTAAAGCTTTAAATAACAATATATTATATAATTTTTAAAAAAACTACTAAAAATATAAAGAATATAAATTAAATATTTAACTTAATTTACCTATAAACTATAAAAGGATGAAAATATGTGATCAAAATTATGAAAACTATGAAAAAGCATTTATACTAGTGATCAGCGCACTATTAGTCCCTGCTCCCTTTAGCCAGGGACTAATATGGGCGCTATGCTGCCCATGCCAGGTAAACGACAACATGGATTTTAATATTTAGAAGGCAGATTTATTGATGGAACCCTATTCACAAATATCAAAACACAATCTGAGGAAAAATTTCCACTCGTCAACACACCAATAAAAATATATGGAAATAACGGAAAAAAGGCCAGACAAAAAACATGGAAATAACGGAAAATAAACGAGACACAAATACTTCGTTTGGCGTTGAGAGTCGACCCTTCAATATTCGCAGTTAGGGATGCCAGCGACGAAACTGTGAGTCAAAACTTGTTATGCTTTCTTATTGACATTGCAGGCGTCTGCATGGGTGCTTCCTTACAGAGTTTTGGCATCTAGGAGTTAGTATTCAACCATGGCAGATGGACATTTAGCAGTTGAAAGAAAACATGCATTTAGCATTCGAAAGAAATTATGTATTGATGTTGTAGTGTATGAGTAGATAATAAGTATAATGATTGTTTTAGTATTTTATTGGCTGAATGTTATATTATTTTTATGTTCAATATAATTAATTATTAATTTATTGGGTGTTTATTATTTTTTGTTTTATGTTATATTTAGGCCAAAGTCACAAAACCTAGTATATATAAAAATGTGGTGGGTTAAAGTATAAAATTGATGGCATTTTTATTTGTCAAAAATCTAGTAAATACATGAAAATGTGGTGTGCTAATGTATAAAATTGATGGCACTTTTATTTGTCAAATAATTTTTTTAATGAATAATTTTATTTTATCATTATTTTTAAGTTGTATATTATTTTTATTCATCATTTAAATATGATGTATTACATGTCTTTTATTTGGAAAATACAATTTCTACTTGTTTTGGTTTGTAAGTAAAACAACCTGTTCTTGTTCTTTAAGAGTTGTTTAAATGATTCCTAGTTTAGTGTTTGGTTGAGAGATTAACTAAACTAAGTGATTGTGTGGTTAAGATAGAATTTCTATCTTTAACCAATGGTTGATGTATTTATATGTGTGCTTAATCTAATGCAAGGAATATAGTTTTGGTGTGCAATTTGTTTTCAAATGTCTGTTTTCAAATGTTTTGCTAATTTTTGTTGTG
>APFE030532287.1:43396-70940 GCA_000404065.3 Pinus taeda | reverse complement strand
GAAGACCTTGGTAGGGGCCACAAAATTGGGGATTTAACAATCAAATGTATCTTCAGCCCCCACCAAATTGGAATTCTTGGTAGCAACCTTGGCCTCAACCTCAGCCTCAATCTCATTCTCAAACTTGGGCTCAAGGAGTTGTTGATGCCTCGAAAATCGCTGCATCAAAATTGGGGAAAACCACCCAGTCTGGACCTTAAAGGCAGCTCCTTTTCCGTTTGGTGTGGTGGCTCCGACTGGATATAATGGGACTAGTTTCCCAATGGTTGGTAAATAAGATGGATAAGTGGTTGATTTTCTATTATCTAATGTTAATGGATGGATGATTTATTCTATAATGAAAAAATAATAAACAACTTAATCTATCCCGGGAAATTTCCAATTTAGTGTAACTTTTGATGATCTTTATTTACAAATAGGCATATAGATGACTCCATTGATAAACAAAGATATTCATTCACATGATAATTACTTTGTTCAAATAGTTGAATAAAATAATCATTTAAAACAATATTACACTATTCTTCATATATCATTGACGTGAATATGATTGAAAGAATAACACTCCTTAAACATTCAATAGTGATAAGTATAAAGACTGTTGTTAAAACACATACATATATCCAATGATAGAAATATTAAATAAATTCTGATTCACATAAAAGAATGGAGCAAAGACATAGATAATAATACCATATGTAATTTGGATCCCTCCCGATATCAATCGCATTCAGATTCCATCTTCTAGCTTAGAAATACTTTCACAAAAAGAAATAGTGCATGTTTCATCAAATCATTCTTCATTAAAATCTAGAATATAGGCCCATTCTTCATAAAAAAAATATATCGGAAGCACAATAGTGTGACTTCCCGATCCAAGTTTTATACAAAAATTTAGGACCCTTTCTAAAGACATGAAAGGGTCTAAATACTATCTAAGCTAACTGATTATGAAATAAAAATGCTATTAGGTGGTATAACCAAATCATGAAGATCTCCTTGAAATAGGCCCGTTTGCAGTCAGTAAAGTGATTCACTATTTCGGCCGATCATTCCTTGGCTTGAGCTGGCAGATAGCAAGCATTGGTTGCAATTCTGGAGGGTGACTTAGATGAGAATGCAGTTGAGCTGAATACGTAGCATCATGAATTTCGGGAACCATGTAACTGATTGAGTCGGTTAAACATTTGAGTGCTGCCCTTTGACTTTATGGTTTAACTAGAAAGAACCAAAAGGTGTCCCAAGTTAAACTTTGGATGCCTGTGATTAACATTTCCTTCTTTTCCAATTCCTGATTGCATGTCTGTTCCAATGCTTTGGCTGACGATAATTTACTTGGAGTGCACTGTGAAATCAAATTAGATAGATAAAGAGTATCATTAATTAACTCAATCAAATTACTGGTTGCTGATTTGCATCATGAAATTTCCCTTTCTACTTTCATCAATTGCGACTGTAATTCTAGAATTTTAGGCAAATTCACAGCTTGCCCTTCACTGGTTTCTTACCAAGCAAGAAAGTTGGTTAAAGTTTCATCGCCCTGTTCCAAATTCTGCATGGCGTCAACTGATTTGTCAATCATTGATGAAGCAATTTCACAGAGGAGCTCTGCTAGGGAAATATTATGGCATAGTAAATTTAGCTGCTTAATCAATGCTTTATTAATCTGGAGAGCCTCAGACATGAACTCTGCTGGTTGAGGAAAACTCTTGAACTTCTCTATCTGTTGTGATAATTGAGCGATTTTCTCATCTTTTGTTTTACTCATCTATTCATTCATTGTCTTCAGCTTGGCCAATGCTGTGGATAATTCCTTTTGTTTCTGTACTTCACTTTGGTCTATCCTCTGCTTCTCCTTGCTCATTTAGTTGGTTGTTTACTTGCTGCTGCGCTACTAACTGTTGTTCCAATTGATCTATTCTTTTCTATTTTTTGGATACCTATGCTTCTAATGAAAGAATTGTTTGAACTTTTTCCTTGAGTAAATTGCTCACTTCTGATGCTTTATCCATAGTGGCTACCGAATAAGCCCTGGCATATTGAGAGAGTTTTGTGATATCTTTAGAGGGATTGAATTCTTATTTCTATACCACATTAGCCATCTCTATTTGTGTAGGTAAAAGGGAAGATTGATCAATACTTCTCTTTTTCCTTTGTCTTTTTACTACAACACTATGCTTAGGACTGTAAAAGATATCTAATGGCGGTATTTCTTCTATCTGTAAAACAATTTCATCCAATGGATCTTTAGGAATTATCTCTATATCTTTGCTTATGGGTAGGCCACTAGTTCCTTCAGCTGGAACCGTACTTGTTGTTGTCTTGTGACCAATTGTCACTTGAGGTGTACTAAAACCCTGTGAATTCTCAGGATTGCTTATAATGGAATCGAACTGTTGCCATTCTTTAAGGAGCTTGGGATCGATCTGAGTATCTATATCCATGTGTTCACTGCCTTTTTCCTGTTCTTTCTCCTGTTCTGGCTCTTTTCCTTTCTCAGGAATTTTTCTACAGCTGGGGATTTGTCATTGGTTTGCTGTTTAGGCTCGCTTGACTGGATTGTTGGGGTGGTAGCTAATAAGTCCAGAGGCAGAGTTTGCAACCTCTGTTTTCTGAGCCTATTGAACACTTCTAGCCCTTCATCTTTATACCTAATCCTAGCCAATGTTTTTAACTGAAATAATGATTCTGCTGAGGAAAATAGGTCATCAAATTCATCCTTTTCATGATCAAACTTTTCAAGCTTGGCTTGTTCAAGAACATTATAGGCAACTTTTCTAGGATCATATTGTCTATTGGGGATGGTTGCAAGATTGAGCATTTGTATTATTTCTGCCTCCTTTTCTGCATGTTTGTAATCATGAAGAGTGTAGACACCGCATCTTAGAGGAAATGTAGGCCATACCTATTTCTTAAAGTTTCTAAGCATTTTGGATGTCCCTTTTGTTGTTATTTGGTAGGCCAATTCCTGGGCTAACAACTTATCGGGCACATACAGAGGAAGGACATGGGGTCTTGTAAGGCTACCAAAAAGCCTTATATAAGTGAACTTGTCTTCTCTGAACCAATTCCCAAATGCATTCAAGTCTATCCCTGCTTCCTCAGAAATCCTCGAGGCAGGCTTATCCAAAATAGCATAATAGACAGGCAACATAAAACCATTTGCAAATTCTGTACAAATGATCTTTGTAGTGAGCTTTCCATAACATTTGATGATAAATATGGATTAGCTTTGGGTCCTGGGGAGTCCATCTCCATCCGAGAAACAAATATTCAGAGTTAAAACAAAGAGTATCTATAATATAAGCACTGTAATAAAAAGGGGGAATGGTCCTGGTAGTTTTACGTGAACTTGATCTGAATTCAAGAATTGTAGTGGCTAATTTGTCGGACAAAATGTTTGCCCAATCCATCACATAACTATTGACTGCTGCTTCCATTAAAGGGACCATTTCAATGGTGAATTTTAAATAATCATGTATCCCCCACATTCTACACATCATAGCCCCGACATAACAGTAAGGAGAAGCCAATGAGTCCACCGAGTACTTACCTGATGTTTCGTGTTTGTGCTTCTCAGGATTATGTCTCCACTGCTTAATCGGGGCTGATTCTGTCTTGTTTTCATTTGCAAATTTTTCCAAGAAGGCTTTGTTGTACCGCTTTTCAGGTTCAAGCAAGTGATACATTTTCCTTAGATCATCAGGCTGGAATGAGCCAAAAATCCTCCCGTCAATTGTGCAAAATGTTCTGTTTGAAACTGGAATTTCCTTTACCACCCATCTCACTATGTCAGTGTATGGAAGAATCTTTTCTTGTGCTGCTGTCTTGTGCAAATATGAACAAGCTAAATCTTTGAGGGATGCTTCTGATTTGCTAGTTGAGTCAGCTGTGGCTTCTTCCGATACTTCCTCAGGCTCCTCTGCTTCGATTAAATTGTAAATGCTCTCCCAACTAGTATTTCCAAGGCCGAGGCATGTAGTGTCTGAGATTAACCCTTTTTTTCTTGGCCCTGGATCCTTGGCTGGCTGCATTACTGCTGTAGGAGCCCCTGCTGTATATTTCTTTGATTTCTTTCCCATTTGTTTCAAATTTCGTATTTAAGCAAAGTTCTTCACAAGCGATGGGAAAAGCATGATACAGAGAAATGTTGCTATAGGTAAATATGAAAATGAGAAGGAATTACGTCGATTAGCAGGTGATAATGGATCACAATAAGATCATCGCAGATAAAATCTAATGAAAATATCTACTCTTAACTGCTTGATTGATTAGCCGCTTAACCTGTCAATCATGGTAAAGGAGGTTTTAAATGTCCATCATGTCATTTATATGCTGAATGATTCATTCAAGTGTGGCTTAGATTTCTTTGGCGGATAATCAGAAGTAAACCACAAATCGACGATCGGTAACGTGAAAGGAAAGGCTTTAATGCTTTGTTTTTAAACATTTTTGATCACCGAAAGGTGATATGATGCATGAAAACTTTTTAAATATACTCTCGCTATATGTGCCTTATTAATGCATCACAATGGGGGAATGGGTTTGGGTTTTATTACCGTGTCAATGCGATTTCGCCGATCGTCGATTGCGATACGCCTTATCGCATCGAAGGATTCGAGTATGCCTTTTAATCATGTGTTGATTGTTATTCCTGATTGTTGATGGCGATAGCTTTATTGCATCGGAGAAATTAAGGGGTGGGCTGTATTACATTGTACTGTGCCATTTGACTTTTCCCGATATCCAATTGCGATATGCTTTTCGGATCGAAGAAAATGGATGTATTGTTATGCATGCTTCCTTTATTATTGTGATATGTGATCTTCCGATCACTTTATTGCAATAACAAAGAATTTTATAATTTTTAAAGACCCAATTTATTTCTATTCAAAAGGATTTTTAAAATTTTCATTTACCTTAAGTCTTTTGATAAGGGTTTCTCTTATGATGGGTTAATACCAATTTATTCACACATCTAAGTTTACTCTAAAAGGGACCCATTTCATATTATGATTTTGTATAAAAATTTTATGAAATGCGAGGTTGTTGTATAGCAAAAAAATTGGCGATTCACTGGGAGAAACAGTTATCTCTGAGAAATTAATTAAAATACTTGAACTTTCTTAATCTGGAAACCTTACCTGATAGAGAAAATATAATATAACTAGGTGATCATAAATTCTGAACATAATGATAACGATTTTTGCTATTTCCTCCTTTTTTTAGAATTAAATACATTCTAAGCTTTAGGTAAACCTTAATTGGTTGATAATGATGAAACAAAAGACTTTTCCAACTTAGCTTTTATTATAACTCCTTTGTCATAGGTAGAGCCTTTGCTACCAACAAACGTCTATAGTCTCAACAGGATTAACTTTTAACCATTTGATCATTCATTATTCCATCAATTTTAGAGTATAATTAAAAAGAATGAATCCAAAAGATATGTTTCCATATTTTATGTATTACTTTTTTATTTTTTCCTTATTTTGTAAGATAAAAATCCATTGTCCTAGTTTGGTGGCTAGCTGTTGACAATGCCATTCACTGGTTGTAATTTAACTAAACAAGCTGGCTCATGATGAGACCCCTTGTCTTATAATTATAAGCCATTACCTTGTTTTGGTATGCAGTATTGGTAATGGCAGTTGAACTATTCCCCTATGATCATGGTAAGCAAGCTTATAATAAGACTTCTTGTCTTTTATATCAAATATATTTTAGAATTACACTTTGAGTAATTATAAACTTTGATGGATGGGATGAACAATTTTCTCCTTAAGAGAATATGGATGATAGGGTGAGAGTTGAAGATGCTAAGATTGAATCCGTCTCTGTTTTGTATTGATAACCGTTTTCAAGATTGTTTTAAAACATTAAAATGATTTACAGTAGTTTGAAGTTTTGAGAGGATTTCACAAAAATAAAATGGGGGTATTCAGAATCTAAATATACCTAATTTCCTATAAATTTCCTTTTCCTTTAAGGCTTCCATTTCTTAAAAGTAAATATCAAAACTAGTTTCTTTTGAGTAAATTTTTCAATATAGCAAAGACCAATGAGAGGCTTTTTACAACTTTATTTTCCTAGGATTTTAAACAAAATAAACTATGCATACAAGTCCCACTGAAAAATGAATATTTACAAAGGGAGAAGGGGTTACCTCCTCAATTGAAGAATTTTTTCAAGATAAGGCCATTAACAGGAAGAGGATCTCTCTTTCCTAATAGATCTTGCAATACGAATGTAGAAGGGCCTATCTTCTCGCTGATTTGGAATGGTCCAAGCCACATTTTCTTAAACTTAGTATGTTTTCCTTCATCCTCATGGGCTTTGTCCCACTTCAAAACTAGATCACCAACTTGTAAATGTTTTGAGCTGGTTGAAGTTGTATCAAAAGATGATTTAATAGTCTACTGATGTTTTGCATGTATAATTCGTTCTTTCTCTCTCTCTTCTTCTAATTTCAAAATTTGGTAATGTCTAAGTTGAATAGAAGATGAGGGATTCTCTTCAATAAACTTCACTATAGCTAGTGATGGAAGTACTAAATTTGTTGGTATGACAACTTCCTTTCCATACACTATATTGAATGGAGAAGTGCCTATGGAGACTTTCTGTGTTATTCAGTCAGCCCATAGTGCAAATATCAAAGATTTATGCCAGTTTTTATGATTCTGCTCAATAGTTCTCTTAAATATTCTGATAAGATTTTTATTGGTGGATTCTGCTAAACCATTACCCTGAGGGTAGTAGTTTGCAGAATACTTCAATTTAAATGCCCTTTTGATAGCAAACTCAAATATAGAATTTCCAAAGAAATAAGATGCATTATAAAAAATAAGAGTGTTTGGGACACCAAACCTGGTAATAATGAACTGATCTATGAATTGAATGATTGCTTCAGAGTTTGCTGTCTTCAAAGGAATTGCTTCAACCCACTTAGTGAAGTAATCAGTGGCTGTAAGGATATACCTATGCTATTTGGATGAATGTGGAGTGATTTCTCCAATGATGTCCAATCCCCATGGTTCAAAAGGTTGTTCAATGTTGACTAGTTGCAAAGGGAAAGCTGACTTTCTTTGTCTTCCACTAGTGGTTTGACAACTTTGGCATTTCCTTACATATTCATGAGTATCTCTGAATAGGGTGGGCCAACAATATCTAGCATGAATGATTTTGTGAGCTGTTGTATCAGCTCCAAAATGTCCTCCTGCTAGTCCGTCATTTAGCTCCTGCAAAACCTTTTGCGCTTCAGGTTTTTCTAAGCATCTTAAAAATATTGAATCATAATTTTTTCTAAATAATACATCATCTACAATTATGAAGTTTTTTTCTTTCAATCTTATGGCACTTTTGTTTTTATAGGAAATATTAGAAGGAGCATATCCATTTTTCAAATAGAAAATCAGATCTACATATTGAGATTCAGGATTAGTGATACTTATCTGATTGATTCCTTCAGTATCTTTTGTACCTTCAGGTCCCTGAATATTGGATGCTCCTGCTAACAACCTGCAAAAACCTTGGCCTTTGACAATCTTTGCTGGTTTGATTTCCAAATCATATTCTTGTAATGTTGTGACCCAATTTGCTCTCTTTTCTCCTAATTCCCTTTGAACTAGTAATTGTCTTACTACCGAAAAAGGGACTATAACTTTTGTATGAGCTTTTAAGAGAAAGGGTCTATAGTGTTTAATGGCTTTGTACAAAACAAAGGCTTGTTTTTCAACTTCTGAGTAATTAAGTTCAACACCTTGTAGGTTTGAGCTGTAAAATTAGATTGGTGCTTCCAAGTTTTGATTGTTAATTTGTGTCAGCATTGCTGCATAAGATGAATCAGATGCAAGGGTATATAGCATGAAATGATTTGAAAAATTAGGAGTGCTTAAAGTAGGGGCATTTATGATTGGTTTTTTGATGGAATTAAATGCCTCTTTTTCTGCAAGACCCCATTTAAACACCAAATTTTTCTTGATCATGGTTTGTAATGGCGAAACAATTTGGGAAAAATCTGGGACAAATATTTTTACAAAATTAATTTGACCTAAAAATGACTACATGGATTTTATTTTATGAGGGAATGGAATATTAGAAATCTCTTTAATTCTATTTAGATCAATATAAATACCATCTTTTGAAACAATGAAGCCCAAGAGCTTACCTTGATTAAGAGAAAAAAGGACTTCTTTGGATTGAGTGAGATACCATACATTTTACAACGTTCAAAGATTTGTTTTAGATTGTGTAAATGATTTGATTTTTTCTTGGAAAATACAGTGATATCATCTAAATAGACAACTACTGATTTATTGATCAATCCTTTGAATGCTATGTCCATTGCTCTTTGGAATGTAGCTCCAACATTGATAAGTCCAAAAGGCATTTTTTGGTAGGCATAAGTTCCCCACTTAGTTCTAAAAGTAGTTTTGAGTCTGTCATCAGGGTATACCAAAATTTGGTTATACACTGAAAAACCATCTAAGAAGGACATTAACTCAGAACCAGCTACTAAATGGAGTGTTTTCTCCATGGTAGGCAAAGGGAAGTTATCATTTTGGCTTGCTTTGTTAAGATTTTTGAAATCGATACAAATCCTAATGTCGCCATTTTTCTTCCTTACTGGCACCATATTGGACACCCAGTTTGAATGTCTAACAGGAAAAATTATCTTAGCCTTCAAGAGTTTGTTTAGTTCAGCCTTTATTTGACTTTCTAAGTTAGGATGAATGTTCCTTAATTTCTGTTGCACTGGTTTTTGTTCAAAAAGCATTGGAATGGTATGCTGAATGATCGATGTATTGTATGTTTTCAAATCATCATATTTCCAAGCGAAGACATTTTTATACTTACGCAATAATCTAATGAATGCAATTCTTTCTTCTGAAGAAAGTCATAATCCCAAATTGATGTTTTGAGGATTATCCTCAGTACCTAATTTTATCAATTCAAATCTCAAAGTAGAACTCTGGAGTTTTGAATTAGTCACATGTTTAAACCTGTCTTTGATGTCATAAAGATCTTCAAGCTTGACCACTGGTTTAGGTACTGAGTTTTCTTCTTGCTTTTCCTTCATTTGAAGGTCATGATCACTTTCATCAACAATTTGATCATCATAGGTCTTGTAAGAAGTTAAGAAATTTAAAATGTCTCCATCGTGATTGAACACTCGCCAATTAGTGACATTATCAGGAATTGATGGTCTAAAAATTAACTCTACTGAGAATCTGTCTGGGCTATAACCTTCATATGGAAGGAGCTTGGAAGTAACATTAGCTAGTAAATCTGCTACTGCATTCTAGGACCTAGGGATGGCAAAAATATTGAATGCTAAAAATTGAGATATAAGGTCCTGCACCAAAGATTGATAGTGTTTAAGATGACTAGAAAGGTAATGAATTGTATTTCTAACTTGTTTTATAACAATTTATAAATCACCAAACACTTTCAAATATTGAACTTTAAGACCAATTGCTTTGTAGAGTCCTTGAATTAAGGCCTCATATTCAGTTGTATTGTTTGTGCATTCAAATTCCAACCTACATGATAACATGGTCTTTTCTCCCTCAGGACTAACTAAAATGCATCCTGCTCCTGCACCTTCACTAGACTTAGACCCATCAAAATATAATGACCTAAACAAAGACTTATCTACAATTTTATTTATAGTTTTCTAAGTAACATTAACACATCTTGATATATCTGTTTGTAAAAAAATTTCGATTTGAGATGCGAAATTATTTACTGAGAAAGGTGATGGTTGAGTGGTGAAATTGCCAAAGAATGATTCAAATGAGTAATTCCCCAAAATATTGTTATTGAATGCTATTGGTTGATTTTCTTGTTCAAATTCAGTAACAGTATGGGTCATGTGTTTCTCTCGATCAATCTTGATCTGCTTTGGCTTTCCTTTATAAGGTAGCCACATATGAGACCAATCGGTAGAAATATAACCATGGAGTTTCTCAAACCAGTCTCTATTAAAAATCAAACCATAGAATTCAGGTGTATCAGCGATTAAAATATCAATTCTCTGAACCACCCTTGGATCAGCTGATAACCTAATAGTTACTGAGTTGATTTCTCCTAAAACCTGGACCTTAGTTCTATCCAACTGTACAATATGAATTGCAGACTTTTGGGGTTCAATGTTCAGTTTAGAACAAACTGAAGCTGGCATTATGTTAGAGGAAGCCCCTGAGTCAATCAAACAGTTGTGTAGATTTCTATTATAGATCTCGTAAGTTAAGAGAAAAGGAGGAGTATGGGAATTGGATCTATCCCCAATTAAAATAGCATCAGTAGCTTCTACTCTACTAGGAGGTGGTTTACCTGACTCATTAGTAGCTTTAGATAATACAACATTGGGAAGAGGAGAAGAAGGTACAACATTTAACTCCTTAAGCAGGAGTTTTTGTTGATGTTTGAGTTTACTAAGCTCAAACATAGTGATATTTTCCTTTGTCTTCTTCATGTCTTCAATAATATTGTAGCCCATAGAATCTGTAACTACTAATGTCTTAGATGTTGGAGGTAGATTTGAAGTTGATGATTGATTTTGGGACGATATTGCTGTAGAATTCTTTGTGGGAACCTTTTCTTTGGTTGTAGTAGTTCCTGCATTCATTTTCTTTGGAGTTATTTGAACAGGTTCAGGAGTACCTTTACTCCTGGTAGTTACAGGGAAAGTTTCTTGTTCATTTTCTGTATCGGAATTAGGCAAAATAAAGTCCCACATCCCATGACATTCTACAGTCTCCTCTTCTTCAGGTTCTTCGGACAACAAGACTATTTCTTCTTCTTCTTCCTCTTTGGGATCAGAGTCTGCATTGGATATGGCATTTGGTGGTTTTGATTCAGGTTTCTTAAAATTCCTGAATGGCCTTTTTGTTGAAGTCTCAGCTACTTGTTTTTTGATTTCTACCATTTCGTTTGACATAGTCTTAAGAACTTTTTGGAGACCTTCCATATCATATGGGTCTTTGGGGGTTTTCTTCTTTGAATCATCTCTGAAAGAAACTTTTTTTGATTTTCTATCTTCAAGAGCAGCCTTTTTTTCTAAAGCAATAATACGTTTCTCTACTACAAGCGCCTCTTTCATGTTTTCAACTAAAGTTGGTTTAGTAGCTCTATCTACAAAAATAGCTATATTTGAGGGTAAAGCTGTTATATACCATTCGCTTCTGATTTGCTCACTCGGTTTAGAGGTAGTTGGAATCTTATTCAAGAGTTTATTAAACCGCGAATTGAACTCCTTTATAGGTTCTTTGGATTCTATCCTAAGATTCGAGAGATCATTGATTAATGTTGCTAGAGATCTGTCATCACCATACTTAGTCAGGAATTGTTCTTGAAAAATGTTCCAACTTGTAATGGATCGAGAGGGCAGGGAAAAATACCAAGACCTAGCTGATCCTTGTAATGTATAAGGGAAAAAACTAACAACAACATCTTCCTCTGTCACTCCTTTTAAGTTAACTGCCAACATGAAGTTGTTAATATGCTCATTGGCCATTATCCTTGCATCTGGATTAAATTTCGGCAACCATTTTTCAGGGTGTGCTGGCAACGGATGTAATGGTGTAGGCATCGTGACTGCACTAGGATTATTCCATGGATTTTGAGCCATTTTAGAACCAATACTAGATGATATTGCCGATGAAATTCTAGATGTTTGGGAATGAGATGATATTGAGGTTTGAGGAGGTTGGGATGTTGAAGTTCCTGATCCCTGTTGAACAACAATGTGTAATGGAGGAGTGGATGGTTGACTTCGCACTGGAGAAGATGAAATGGATGATGATGAGATAGTTTCACTATCAGATCCTTCAATTGTTTTTCTTGCCCTTTTCCTTTTAGGTAGGGGCAACTCAGTAGGTTCAATACCAAGCTTCCCACTTTGAAGTCTGGTGAGGTGGTGAGGTGGAATGAATTGCGAAGTGTCACTGCCTTGAGATACCTCAGATTTTTGTGGTGATATCGAAAAGCCTTGAAGTTTATGGATAAGAGATTGAACTTCAGGAGACTTAGGAGTTAATTGTTCTGGGGAATGTTGGGGCAGTGGTAGTTGACTCCTCTTCTTCTCATTTGAAGATTAGAGTTCCAGTATGCAAAGGAGAAGTCGGAGGTGAGGTGGAGGGAGATTTACACTCAGAATGGGTTGTAGGTTTGGGTTCGATCACCATTCACAGTTCATGCCCTCCTTCTAGCACCAAAATGTTGATGCCTCGAAAATCGCTGCATCAACATTGGGGAAAACCACCCAGTCTGGACCTTAAAGGCAGCTCCTTTTCCATTTGGTGTGGTGGCTCCGACTGGATATAATGGGACTAGTTTCCCAATGGTTGGTAAATAATATGGGTAAGTGGTTGATTTTCTATTATTTAATGATAATGGATGGATGATTTATTCTATAATGAAAAAATAATAAACAACTTAATCTATCCCGGGAAATTTCCAATTTAGTGTAACTTTGATGATCTTTATTTACAAATAGGCGTATAGATGACTCCATTGATAAACAAAGATATTCATTCACATGATAATTACTTTGTTCAAATAGTTGAACAAAGTAATCATTTAAAACAATATTACACTATTCTTCATATATCATTTACATAAATATGATTGAAAGAATAACACTCCTTAAACATTCAATAATGATAAGTATAAAGACTGCTGTTAAAACACATACATATATCCAGTGATAGCAAGATTAAATAAATGTTGATTCATATAAAAGAATGGAGAAAAGACATAGATAATAGTACCATATGTAATTTGGATCCCTCCCAATACCAATTGCATTCAGATTCCGTCTTCTAGCTTAGAAATACTTTCACAAAAAGCAATAGTGCATGTTTCATCAAAGCATTCTTCATTAAAATCCAGAATATAGGCCCAGTCTTCATAAAAAAAATATATCGGAAGAACAATAGTGTGACTTCCTGATCCAAGTTTTATACAAAAATTTAGGACCCTTTCTAAAGACATGAAAGGGTCTATAAATACTATCTAAGCTAACTGATTATGAAATAAAAATTCTATTAGGTGGTATAACCAAATCATGAAGATCTCCCTTAAATAGGTCTGTTTGCAGTCGATAGAGTGATTCACTATTTCGGCCTATCATCCCTTGGCTTGAGCTGGCAGATAACAAGCATTGGTTGCAATTCTGGAGGGTGACTCAGAAGAGAATGCAGTTGAGCTGAATACGTAGCATCAAGAATTTCGGGAATCATGTTACCGATTGCGTCGGTTAAAAATTTGAGTGATGCCCTTTGACTGTATGGTTTAACTAGGAAGAACCAAAAGGTGTCCCAAGTTAAACTTTGGATGCCTGCGATTAATATTTCCTTCTTTTCCAATTCCTGATTGCATGTCTGTTCCAATGCTTTGGATGACGGCAATTTACCTGGAGTGCACTGTGAAATCAAATTAGACAGATAAAGAGTATCATTAATTAACTCAATCAAATTACTGGTTGCTAATCTGCATCTTGAAGTTTCCCTTTCTGCTTTCATCAATTGCGACTACCATTCTAGAAAAAGAATCTCCTTGTGTGATTCTAGAATTTTAGGTAGATTTGCAGCTTGCCCTTCACTGGTTTCTTGCCAAGCAAGAAAGTTGGTTAAAGTTTCATCGGCCTGTTCCAAATTCTGCCTGGCGTCAACTGATTTGTCAATCATTGATGAAGCAATTTCATAGAGGGGCTCAGCTAGGGAGATATTATGGCATAGTAAATTTAGCTGCTTAATCAATGCTTTATTAATCTGGAGAGCCTCGGACTTGAACTCTGCTGGTTGAGGAAAAATCTTGAACTTCTTTAACTCTTGTGATAATTGAGCGATTTGCTCTTCTTTTGTTTTACTCATTTGTTCATTCATTGTCTTCAGCTTGGCCAATGCTGTGGATAATTCCCTTTGTTTTTGTATTGCACTTTGGTCTATCCTCTGCTTCTCCTTGAGCAATTGCTCATTTAGTTGGTTGTTTACTTTCTGTTGTGTTACTAACTATTGTTCCAATTGATCTATTCTTTTCTGTTTTTTGAATACCTGTGCTTCTAATGAAACAATTGTTTGATCTTTTTCCTTGAGTAAATTGCTCACTTTTGATGCTTTATCCATAGTGGCTGCCGAATAAGCCCCGATATATTGAGAGAGTTTTGTGAGATCTTCGGAGGGATTGAATTCTTCTTTCCATACCACATTAGTCATCTCTATTTGTGCAGGTAAAAGGGAAGATTGATCAATCCTTCTCTTTTTCCTTGGTCTTTTTACTACAGCCCTATGCTGAGGACTGTAAAAGATATCTAATGGTGGTATTTCTTCTATTTGCAAAACAATTTCATCCGATGGATCTTTAGGAATTATCTTTATATCTTTGCTTATGGGTAGGTCACTGATTCCTTCAGTTGGAACCGTATTTGTTGCTGTCTTATGACCAATTGTCACTTGAGGTGTACTAAAACCCTGTGAATTCTTAGGATTGATTATAATGGAATCGAACTGTTGCCATTCTTTAAGGAGCTTGGGATTGATCTGAGTATCTATATCCATTTGTTCACTGCCTTTTTCCTGTTCTTTCTCCTGTTCTGGCTCTTTTCCTTTCTCATGAATTTTTTCTACAGCTGGGGAATTGTCACCGGTTTGCTGTTCAGGCTCACTTGACTAGATTGCCGGGGTGGTTGCTAATAAGTCCAGAGGCAGAGTTTGTAACCTCTATTCTCTGAGCCTATTGAACACTTCCAGCCCTTCATCTTTATACCTAATCCTAGCCAATGTTTTTACCTGAAATAATGATTTTGCTGAGGAAAACAAGTCATCAAATTCATCCTTTTCATGGCAAGCTTGGCTTGTTCAAGAACATTATAGGCAACTTTTCTAGGATCATATTGTCTATTGGGGATGGTTGCAAGATTGAGCATTTGTATTTTTTTCTGCCTCCTTTTCTGCGTGTTTGTAATCATGAAGAGTGTAGACACTGCATTTTAGAGGAAATGTAGGCCATACTTGTTTCTTAGAGTTTCTAAGAGTTTTGGATGTCCCTTATGTTGTTATTTGATAGGCCAATTCTCGGGCTAACAGCTTATTGGGCACATATAGAGGAAGGACATGGGATCTTGTAAGGCTGCCAAAAAGCCTTATATAAGTGAATTTGTCTTCTCCGAACCAATTACCAACTGCAGTCAAGTCTATCCCTGCTTTCTCGGAAATCCTCGGGGCAGGCTTATCAAAAATAGCATAATAGACAGGCAACATAAAACCATTGCAAATTCTGTACAAATGATCTTTGTAGTGAGCTTTCCATAACATTTGATGATAAATATGGATTGGCTTTGGGTGTTGGGGAGTCCATCTCCATCCGAGTACCGGATATTCAGAGTTAAAACAAAGAGTGTCCATAATATAAGCACTATAATAAAAAGGGGGAATGGTCCTGGTAGTTTTACGTGAAATTGATTTGAATTCAAGAATTACAGTGGCTAATTTTTCAGACAAAATGTTTGCCCAATCCATCACATAACTATTGATTGCTGCTTCCATTAAAGGGACCATTTAAATGGTGAATTTAGAAAAATCATGTATCCCCCACATTCTACACATCATAGCCCCGACATAACAGTAAGGAGAAGCCAATGAATCCACCGAGTACTTACCTGATGATTTGTGTTTGTGCTTCTTGGGATTATGTCTCCACTGCTTAATCAGGGCCGATTCTATCTCGTTTTCATTTGCAAATTTTTCCAAGAAGGCTTTGTTGTACCGCTTTTCAGGTTCAGGCAAGTGATACATTTTCCGTAGATCATCAGGTTGGAACAAGCCAAAAGTCCTCCTGTCAATTGTGCAAAATGTTCTGTTTGAAACTAGAATTTCCTCTACACCCATCTCACTACGTCATTGTATGGAAGAATCTTTTCTCGTGTTGCTATCCTGTGCAAATATGAACAAGCTAAATCTTTGAGGGATGCTTCCGATTTGCTAGTTGAGTCAGCTGTGGCTTCTTCCGATACTTCCTCAGGCTCCTCTGCTTCGATTAAATTGTAAATGCTCTCCCAACTAGTATTTCCAAGGCCGAGGCATGTAGTGTCTGAGATTAACCCTTTTTTTCTTGGCTTTAGATCCTTGGCTGGCTGCACTACTGCTGTAGGAGCTGCTGTTGCAGATTTCTTTGATTTCTTTCCCATTTGTTTCAAATTTCTTATTTCAGCAGAGCTCTGCACAAGCGACGGGAAAAGCGTGATAAAGAGAAATGCTGTTATAGGTGAATATGAAAATGAGAAGGAATTACGTTGATTAGTAGGTGATAATGGATCACAATAAGATCGTCGCAGATAAAATCTAATGAAAAGATCTACTCTTAATTGCTTCATTGATTAGCCGCTTAACCTGTCAATCGTGATAAAGGAGGTGTTAAATGTCCATCATGTCATTTATATGCCGAATGATTCATTCAAGCATGGCCTAGATTTCTTTGGTAGATAATCAGAAGTAAACCACAAATCGGCAATCAATAACGTGAAAGGAAAGTCTTTAATGCTTTGTTTTTAAACATTTCTGATCACTGAAAGGTGATATGATGCATGCAAACTTTTTAAATATACTCTTGAGATATGTGCCTTATTAATGCATCGCAATCGGGGATTGGGTTCAGGTTTTATTACCGTGTCAATGTGATTTCGCCGATCGCCGATTGCGATACACTTTATCGCATCAAAGGATTCTAGTATGCCTTTTAATCATGTGTTGATTATTATTCCCAATTTCCGATGGCGATAGCTTTATCACATCAGAGAAATTAAGGGGTGGGCTTTATTACATTGTGCTATGCCATTTGACTTTTCCCGATATCCGATTATGATATGCTTTTCAGATAGGAGAGAATGGATGTATCGTTATGCATGCTTCCTTTGTTATTGTGATATGTGATCTTCTGATCGCTTTATTGCAATAACAAAGAATTTTATAATTTTTAAAGACCCACTTTATTTCTATTCAAAAGGATTTTTAAAATTTTCATTTACCTTAAGTCTTTGGATAAGGGTTTCTGTTATGATGGGTTAATACCAATTTATTCACACATCTAAGTTTACTCTAAAAGGGACTCATTTGATATTATGATTTTGTATAAAAATTTTATGAAATGGGGGGTTGTTGTATAGCACAACAGGAGTACAAAATCCTTATGGAATATTTTCTCAATATTATCAATATCCTCCATCATATCATAATGGAGGCCATTGCCAATGCCCCCAATGCATTGGCACTTTCAGGATGACTTGGAACAATCATTCCAGACCTCCCTCGTCCTGAAAGTTGAGGCCATTCCCAAGATCCCTTACACCGTAATGTGGCTTCTAACCAAGCTGCCCATACATATAGTATAGTAGATGACTTGGCACAATCACCTGCTACCATGTCAATGATGGAAGTCCTCTAGTCATGCCCATCTCAAAAGAAATATCTACTAACTACCTTGGGTGTAGTAGATCCTTCTGATGATCGCTTGATTGTCTTCCCGGTTGATACATCATAACATCCCCCATTTCCTTCATCTGTTTCTTTCCAGATACTAGTTAGAGTCGTAATGCCATCATCTCCCGATGCATTATTGATGAAGGCGCATCCACCTATGTGATGTCCACTACCATTTGGAAACAATTCAAGTCACCTGGATTGTCCCCCTCCACCATCACTTTGCATGCTTGGGATGGAGACTCCTCTCTGCCTCTTAGCATGTACCAAAACTTTCCAGTGACTGTTGCAGGAAAGACTATCCATGTCGACATTGAAGTCATTGAAGCCCCTTTGGATTATAACATTCTCTTAGGTCATAGTTACACATATTCCATGTCATCTACACATCTGTAGTGTTCTACAAGATGTGCTACCCCCATGAAGGTAAGATCATTACCATCGATAAGTTGAATTACTATGAACCAGCATTTGTTGCCTCCCCTGAGTTGATTATCTCGTCAGTGTCTGATAAACATTATTCAACTCCTTTCACCAGTGTTTTGACTGGAGTCTATAAAGATTCCTCATTATTGGGTGCTTTCCCTGGTCCCCCCCCCCCTCCATCTGAGAGCCTAACTCTATGATTGTTTGCATGTTACAAGCGTCATGGGCTGCCCTTAAGAAGTTGGTACATCCAATCAACAGCCAGCCCATCAGCACCTTGTTGTTTCCATCCAAACCGAGCCCTCTGGATCCACCCCCCAGGACCTCCTTCGTTTGTGGGTGCCTCCCCTATGTTTCCACCAGGATCTATTCCTATAGGTCTCAACCATCCAGGAGCTATTCCACCGGGACATTACCCTACAGGGTAAATACCTTTCTTATTTCCCCCTCCGGGAGTATTTTCTGTCCCTATCATCGCTTTGCTGGTCCTTCCTAACATGACTATGCGGATCCCAGTATGGTACATTGAACCCCCTGTAAGTATTCTGCTTGGTTAGCTAAGAACTTATCATGCTTTGACCCCAGTTCAACTGATCCCTATGGCCCCTGCCGCTGCTTCAGTTCCATCACAACCTCAACAAGAACCCACTCCTGCTGCGAAAGCATCTAGACAAGGGGGAAAATCTAAGAGGAAATAACCTAAGGACAAGGCTCCCCAAGCTCCTCTAGCCCATAAGGCCCCAAAGCCGACACCCCCGTGTGCCTTGTGTAAAGTTGTTGGGCATGCCAAAAATAATTGTCTTGAACATCCTCAACTTAAAGCATTGGTTCATGAAGCGTTCCATGAGTCAAATATCTCAGAAGTCCATGTTAACTTACCAGGACCACCCAAGAAACTCAAAATGTTGCGGACAAATCACCCTTTTGCCCCGTGTGATCATCATGGTCACTATTCCCATTGTTTCCCTCATCTCGATGAATCTTGTGATTGCCATGGGGTACTTCACGAATACGAGGCCACTCGTAGTGGATAATTTACTCCTCTACCTATGGAGTCTGGTACCACTAGTCAAACAAAACATGGGGACTCTAGTCCCACCATTGTGATCCCTCTGCCCGATGTCAAGATGACGGACACCACTGGCCCTACCCTTTACCTATCATCATCATTGAGTTCCTCACAGAAAAACCTTTTTGAGGTTTCTGTGCGTGCTTCGATTGAACCTCTTTTGATAGAATCCCAGGTCTCAACATCCGTAGATCCTCCATCTACTAGCTTGTCGTCTACCATTTTAGATGACGTGTATCTAAACCTTCTTTCTCAGGTTTATGCATCAGGTTTGGCCATCGCATCATGTAGTCAGTCTTCCTCCCGTCTGCGCACCTTCCATTCTCATGAGGACATCATGGAAGCCATGGATACCCTTGATTATCCTTGGAACGATATGCACCATCCTGTGTACTTCCTCCCATATTTGGAGTCCACCACTCTAAATACACCCAGTACGCCCATAACATACTGGGGGGGCGCATAGGCCCCTACATCTCATTATCATACTTTGAAGGATCTCATGCCAAGTTAGGCTGAGATGTTTGAATCCATTTTTTAAGAACTCAGAACACAATGGTGCTCCACAAAGTCCTCCTACTAGGGGGCATCATTCCCACCTTTACATACTATATCAGTCCCCTCCATCACATATGTTTGTAGGCAGTATCCCATGCTTTGGGGCATGATGGTTTTCCCTTGGCCATATTCTCAATTAATTAACATAAGTCTCGGTCTAGATCCCACTGAATCTAGGTGTGGTCGATTATCCTCCCATTCCTTAGATAGTTTGTCCTATCGACCTCTCTAGCGAGCTATATACACATCGGATATCGTAGATGTTTGATACCATATCTTCAAATATTCTACTCTATGTCCACATAGTCCCCATGTTTGACTTAGTGGGTTAGGATGATTCTAGACCTCCTCTAGTAGTTCATTCTCTTTCCATTAAGGCCATATTTAGACAAGTAAGGCCACCTTCTTGAAAGTTGCAGATCCTAATTCCTATGGTCAATCTTTCTGCTACGATCTACACAAGATTTAGGGCCTCTTAATCTTCTCCAAATTCACCACAACTCACCTAGCAAATGAATTCCAATTGGAGAGAAAACATCCTTTCATAGAAGAATCCACAATTTTTCTGTCGCCCATTGCAACCAACCCATAACTCAATTTGACGAACCTTCAACACCATTAGAAAGCTCTTATAGAGCTCTATAATGGTTCTTCCTTAGTTTGTGATAATTCGACACTTCACCAGGAAGTCATTTTTCCAAAAAGGGTCACTTTGTTGCCTCTCAAAATCGAATTTCTTCACAAAGAGACACTTGTATTTTGAGGTCCACCTCCTCTTATTACTTTTTGTACCATGTGTTGATTTGCATCATGAGTAACTGTCATTTACTCATGTTTTGATGGTCCCCACTGGGCCTAGTCTATGTGGCAGCGTCATTGAGTCACTCTTGTTTAGAGCATTCGCGATGAGTCACCCTTGCATCCATGGAGTCTATTTCATGTACCATTCTATCATGTCACAATATTCCATCCATATTTGCATACCATTCATCCTATGTTGCCCATTTTGGCCTCTAGTCATACTATCCCCATCCCCTCTGGAGTTGAGTAAGTGGCTGCCAAGTCAACCATGCACTTTATGCTCTGATAAGGGATGTCATTTGTCCCTCAGTCTCACTTTTCCCCATTATCCTTGGTGTTAGTCCATCAATTAAATTACTATTTTCCCTCATGCTTTAGTTGAGGATCCTCATTGCCTCACCTATTGCGGGCACTATTTTGTCGAAATTATCTCATTTATTTCGGAAGAACAACCTAAAGGGCGATGTATCTTGGTTCCAACACCCATTCTTGCTTGGCACCTTGGATCGAGTAGAGGGACTCATTATTTCCTTTTGATGTGGTCATTTCATGTTCATGATTCATACACTTGATGGTCGAGTGATGCAACATATTATACCAATGATTCCCACGTGTGTGTGAGATGTTTTAGACCTCATGAGGGGGTGGCCCTTCAAGTAGCCCCCCACATGCCCGGATGATTTCCTATTATGCTATAGCCTCAGATGCAGTTTGCAGAGTTGATGGGTGGTGAGCACCAGTATTGCAGCAATAATGCTGCAACTCTTGGGCTTCCTACTTTACTCTTATCAACCCAGTAGTTCGTAACAAACTTGGAAGCATCGGTGCTGTATGCACAAGTACTAGTCCTTATTGCAAGTTGTCACTTGGTTAGCTCGTGCAAGATCACTAGGAGCTCAAGCCAACTTCTATGGATTCCAGAAGAAGCTCTATATGTGATGAAAGGAGAGAAATATTACTGTACAGATGCTACTCTAACTGTAGAAAGGAGAAACACTGAAATGTAAAGCAAACCTAGTAAACCTTAATTAACCAACTAATCCTACTTTTATAGAAATCACTATGAAAACCATGAAAGGAATGCCATTACCTACTCAAGGAAGTAAACAACATCTACCTAAGCTATTTCTGGAAGTAAATAAGCAAAAAATATCTTTGTGGATGTTTATGTATTTTGATGTGAATTTGACATGCATGTAATTTATTGTGTGTGAATGTGGCAGCGAATAGGTGGCCTTGGAGGGTGGCTTTGGGACTTGAGAGGATGTAGGATGGTGTGGATGGGTCCTAGGAGGTCTTTGCTAGCCTTCTGGAGGCTTTTCCCACACTCAGCCTTCAAAAGAAAGCCTACAGGAGGACACAGGAAATTTACAGGAGGAAAACAGGGCCACTACAAGAGGCCTACAAGAGGAGGCCGAGAGCAGTTTTCACTATTTTGAGGGTGTGATAATGGGTGAAAAAGGTGGGTGAATTTTGGAATGAGGTGTTAGGGTGCCTAAGTTCTACCATGAATCACCGAGAGAGAGGGAGATGATTGGGTTTGCTCAAGGAGATAGGAAGAACTTCTATGGAAAATGTAGGAAACTAAGGTAGAATTGAGGTGAGAATTCAGTGACCTATAGGGCATGGATCAGATGCAGGATGTGATGGCTAATAAGCTGGCCAACTGCTAGAAGATATTTTCTACAAAGGAACTGACATTCAACCAATAAGATCAAACAAGCAAAGAAATGAGTGCATCTAGAAAAACAGAGTTTTGCATCAAACTAGTCTAAACTATGATCTATGAAAGGAAATGCTAATAAATGCTGCAAGAAAGGAAAGCATGAGAGAAGACTATTGCAAATAAAGAAGTGAGTATGATGAAGAATATCTGAAGCAAAGAAAAGCTGGACTATTAACCTACTAAAAAGCTGCAAACACTAGAAGTCCTATGAATGAGGAAAATCTATGTTTTTGAGGCAGCAAGAGTGACTTTGCCTCAAATCATGGTTCCAAAGGGAGGAAGAAAGGCCAAGGCACTATTGCTAGCCTTTTGAATCTTCTCTTTATCACTGCTTAACCTGCTATAGAAAGCACAAATGGAAGCAAACTGCTGAATCATCAAAAGCAACCTATTCTTAACCATAAAAGAAATACATCTAACAACAACCAAATCTACAAACTGAAATAAAACATACAAATACAAGTAAAGAGGAGCTTAGATTCTTGGATTGGGCCCTACCCCAAGAGCTTCAGCCCTCTGAGGTAACTCGATGCTAGCTCAAAAAGGATTCCATCTTTATTTCCAATAACAATAACAAGATTACATGAAATTGCCACAAAAAAATAAGCTCGAAGTTGCGCAGAGTTTACATAAGAAAAAATCCAACAAAAATCTGACCCTAGTGAGGCCCTAGGCCTCCCTACTTAGACAAATGAATCTACCAACAACTTCCTTAAAATCAGGAAGGCTTGGCTCCCAAAACTCGAGGTAATCATCAGTCATCCTCCACTTGCTCGGTTGCCTTCTAGTGAATGATTTGGCTGCTTGTACTCTGAGCTGAATGGAGGGGAATTCGAAGTGAGGAGTAATAAATGAGGGGGATTCCCTCCTATAAGTCCTCTCCTTTGTCCACTTTGAGTTATTGTTGCCACTTTTCCACTGGATCCTTGACTTTGACCTCAAAACTCATCAATAATCTGCATTAAATACATGTTAGACCACATGGCTCAATAACTAACTCAACTCACTCCATAAGCATAAATATAATCAGAAAATCATACAATAAGCTAAGAGAATGGTTGATTTGACTAGGTTATGAGGTAAAATGAGCCCATATAATTACTCATTTATGAGGCTCATCATCACCCCCTCCTGAAGGTGTTGCTCATCCTCTGAGCAACTTAGTCCATCTCCTCATATTTTATAGCCCTGATGGTTGTTTGGTCAATTTAGTGTGTTCTAAATTGCTTTATAAATTGTCAATCCGGGAGTTGTAAACTGTTGAAGTGAAGTGCACTATCTATGCAAGATAACCATTTTCTTATTTCTTTGTCGGTTTTAGTTTTTGGTTTTTTTTTGGATTTATCTGCTTGTTGATTCCCTAATGTGAGATGGTGATTCTAGTAATCAAGTATGGACAAATGTATTCAATGAATAATTTCCAAACTTCAAAGTGTTCCAAAGGTGTTCAAACTTTACAATAATGAAATCAAGATGTGCCTAGATTCTAATTAACAAAATAGTGAACTATGACTATGGAACCCAGTATCCTTGCTGCTGTTATAAAGAAAAGAAAAGACTGAACTCAAAGCAATTTAAAGACTGTAAGCAAAGTAAACTAATCATATCACATCAATTCATTTTTGACCCCTCACCATTTGACTCGCTTTGGCTATAGGAAGTAGTCATACACAAATTGAATGATCTGATATCTAAGTTGCATGAAATAAAACTAAGATTAAGCTACACATTCACTCTACAATCCCTCACCATTCGGTAACTGAAGAATGATATGAATAATCTAATCACTAAATTGCAGAAAAGTAAATGAACAAAGAAAAACTAAAGAAATAAGCAGTGCTGGAATTAAAACCAATAAAACAAATCAGCAGTAGGACAAGATAATTCCATCATTTCATTAGTCATAAAAAATTATATGCATTGCCCAAGCTTCCTATTAGAACCTGAAATGCAAACACTGATCAGTTGACAATCAATTAAAAGCATAAAAGAAACTTATGGATAGCAAATAACATAAACACCATGAGCAAGTTAATATATACAACAACTATCTATGGTATCAAGAGTGTAAAATGAAGAAAAACATAAAGCTATACATCAACTACAAGACCTTGGTGTACAGGGGCCCTCTGCACCCTCGGTCAATTAGAACCAATCACGAATTTGAACGCAAAATCAGTGCCTTCTCATATATTGCAATGCAGTTATGAAATAGAAACTAAGTCTTGGCTCAAAGGCTTGTACAACAGTCAAGTTTACACACAAAAACTGCTAGCCTATATGTATATGAAGATGTGTTATTTATAGCAGAAGATACATAACTAACTAACATGGCCTGCACTGGTAGCCAAGCACGTAAAAGACCATAATCGAAATTATAGCAGCATGGTAGCTATGGGCAGTAAATCCAAGGAGATGGTTTGTTGGATTCGGTCCATGAGCAGTCCCTAGGTGTTAACACACCTCCTAAAACTTAGGACCTTGCCACGCAATCCTCCTCGTGCTGAAAACAGAGTCGTGCCACCGCTTAACTCCTTGTGTTGACCACCGTTTGATCGGCCTTGACCGCAGGCTTCTGTGGATGATTTGGCTGAACCAAGGGGACACGTTCCATGTCCACATCCTTTATAGCTTGCCCATGTGGCTAAGTTCTTTAATAGACACATGTAGCATATAGTTTAACAAAAAGGTTGCAGAAACTGATTCTGGCTGCGAAAAGTGACAGATTCCGCAACTGGTTGAACAAAAATCTAAACCAAACAACAGTCACAAAACATAGTTAGGAAACCATTTATATACTCATTTTAAACTATTATGCAATGATTTGATAGCTTAGAGGTTCAGGTAACTGGAGAAAAAGGCTAAAAAGGGATGTAGGGAAGGTGTGAGTTTGGGACTCAACATACCCCCATTGTGAAGGTGTTGCATGTCCTCATGCAACCAAAATTTAGTCATCTCCCTTTAGTCTATGTATTCTGAAGCCTCTACTAATACATCCAGTCCTCTCCTCTTTTTTCTTGGTGCTACCACCATCCTGGGTTTCCTTATCAAACATCTGAACTTGAGATTGATTAATTCCCTGCTCAACTTTCTACACTTCTTCTTTAGTTTCTTGTTCTTCTCCTGCCACCAACCCATATGTAACATGGTATTATCATGACTAATTTTGTCCACTTTGTTTTGCTCTTTTAATGCCTCATTTTCTTGTTTAATGTGCCTGTTTAAAACTTCCAATTCAAACACTTCTTGTTTCAAAGCTTGAACCTGTGCATCTTGTGTTATGTGAGGTAGAATGGATGGTGTGCTTGGGCCTGCAGCTGTCTTCTCTAAAGATTCGAGGTAGTCATATACCTCTTGCTTTTTTGGATCAATTTCAAGTGTTTGCCTCGGGCTGGCTTCAAAGTCTTGTTGAGGAGGAGGACTGTCTTCTAGTTTTGGCCGAGAAGGGCTTACATCAACATCTGAAGGGTTGGCTTCAATATTAGGCAGAGGATGAGGTGGACTACGGCCAGCTTGAGGTTTCTCAGGTGTTTCCCCACCCAAGTCAATGAAGTGGGGTCCTTTTACTTGTATTCTCTTCCACTTTCCTTTGAGTCTGCTGCTCCTTCTTAAGTACTGTGGGCTAGTACTTTCCTCTTCCATAATTTGTTTCCCTTTTTCTTCCTTCTTAGCTATGGCAGCTTGTTTTTGGAGGTGCACTAGTCTCTTAGATAACACTTGATATTATTCCTCTTTAGATGGTTCTGGTGATTGGTAAACATCTTTTAAGTTCCTCTTTCCCTTCAACTTTCTCTGCTTTTTGTCCTTAATTCTTTCCTCCTTCTCTTTTTGAACAGTTTCTTTAGTTTTATCAATAGGAGAGTCTTGGATTATGACACTTTTTCCTTTTCTCCTACTCCTTCTCGGTGCCTTTGGTGTACTGCTTCCTGGGGCTTTAGATTGCTCTTGAAACTAGTTTCTCACTAGAAACCGCTCCCAAGTATCTTTGTTTCTTTTCAATTGGTCTTCAACTAGAATCCTCACGAGTCCATGATGACATAAGTGAGGCTCTATATCTCCTATGTTCTTTTGGACTATAGTACTCATCTTTTTCAAACTCAACAGTAAGAAATAGGGCATATTAAGAGCTTGTTTCTCTAGAAAGTTCATCAATAGCCTAGTGTGATACATGTACATCATCCCAAATCGGCCTTCACAGGTGATAAATTTTTGAATGATTAATAGTAAGCCTGCCCATTCTTATTTCAGTGCATTAACGGGAATCCCTCTTGTAAATACAGTAATGTCCATACCTGGGTTACGCAATATGACTCTCCATGCTTGCTCATCCAGACTTTTGTTTTTAAACCAACACTCACCTTCCTGGGGAAAATCTGTAGCAGCTGCGATTGAGGCTTCAGTGACCGTGAATTTTAGGTCTCCAATCTCCACCACTTGGTCATTGAAATACCTTGCAAAGGCATTCGTGACTTCCTTATTATGGCCTTCGAATTTCTGGATGAAACAGAGCCATTTAGCTTTCTTCAGCAATTCCTTTGCCTGAGGGTACCCTTCTAAAAATTTAAGCCCTTCCAGCTCTGCCCTCAGTAGTCATCCCATCTTCCTTTGTTAAAAATTCTTCTTTGGAATTCAACTGCGTATTGTATGAGGGTTTTATCAGAGGTAAGACAGTTTTGTTTGCAAGGTTTGTGGAAGAACGATGGCCAAAATGGAAAATGGATACGGGAATCGGGATGTTCAGAAGCTGTGAGCAGAAACAGAGAATGAGCAGCCGAGATAAAATGGAGACATATGCTAGTGAAGTGCAACTTTAACACAAGTGAAATGGCGTTGGAAATTTGAATTGAATGGTGTGAGAGATGTTACACGTTTGATAAAATGACTGCACAAAGTACGGTGGAGAGGAGCCGTATTCACATAGGTCACGTCTCATGAATACAAGTGGAGTGTGGGAGTGTAGTTCATCTATGAGTTGAACCCGAAAATAATCATGAGACCGTTTAGGGAGTAAATGTATGATTTATGGAGTAAGGTCGTGGAATGGTAGTGGAGCTATCGTAATAATCATTGCACATAGTGAGCTTTAATGGTTCAATAACTATGCAAATTTGTGCCTTTAATTTCTATTTGAAATAAATTTTTGCCCATACCTTTAGAATCCTTGTCTTTGTTGTTCAGTAGCCCTGACTCAATTGCTCCCTGTTGATGTCTATAGATGCTCCATATCCATGTCTTCATGCTTGGTCATACCTGCATTTTTATTTTATTGCACTAACACCTTGACTGTAAATTTGAAAAACAGAGTGGTGGCTGTGGAAACTACTTCCGGCTGCGGAAACTGATTTCGGCTGCGGAAACTTGGCACAAAAACCACTTAGCTAAATAGAGATAGTTAGACAATAACTATCTGAATGGAAATGATCATGGGGAAAAAAACTTTTATTGATGAAATGAAATGGATGAGATGGAGTGAAATGAAGTGAGTGG
>APFE030532287.1:0-31971 GCA_000404065.3 Pinus taeda | reverse complement strand
AGAGATCAATGGAGGACGATGGTTACGAGGCTGTGGGGGCACAAGGAGACTGTTGTAGCTGAGTTACAAGGAGAGAATGAAGGAAAAGGTGGTGAGAGTGCTCGAGGAGGAGTAATTATTACCCATTTATGGATATTTCCAGTGATGGGGGGTGAGCTGGCAAAGTATACGTTGGCTATATTTAGACTATTGGTCCCCACCTACCTTGTCATCATGGCCCCTCCTCGTAATCATCCCTCATGATTGCATCAGAGTTCACACTTCCTCCACTACCTGTCCTTGACATCTTTCTTGAGTTGACTGTGCGCATGTTTGGGTGACATCTCGGATGAGTGGAGTCAACTAGATGAAGGTGGCCAAGTTAACTAGCCACCTTTCCCTCGTTCAACCTCAACCATCTCGTTGCTTCTGCATGACTTCTAATTGCACAAATGCAAACAGAGGAGTGGGTTAGTTACTTACCTATGATCTGAATGTATTTGTTGTGGGGTACTGTGGCTCTCTCTTTTCTGCATGCGTTTATTTATTTTGATGCATGCTGTCTGCTTGCTAATGTGTGGTTGTGTCTTATGTATGTTATTCTCTGGATGGATTTGAGCTTTAGGTGTCTTTTCACCCTTCATGTTTTCACTCTCTTGCTACTGGTGCTAGATTTTAATGAGATTAGCTGCTATAGGAATTCCTACAGGAGCTCCTGTAGCTGCTTCTCCCCTTGAAAATTCATCTTCTTTCTGTGCTTGGAGCTTTGAGGAGGATGCCAAAGATGTAGACAGATATGGAGAGGTAATAGGTAGGCTTCAGGGGAGGTGGATGATGCTGCTTCCTCCCTTTTTTTTTGTTTTTTTTTCTTTTCCTAAAAAACTATTTTTCTTTTTTGTGTTTTTCTTGGACAGGAAGAAGAATGATTCTTGGGGTTATGATGCAAGCTTGGAAATGATGGTAAGGAGGTTTGAAGACTGTAGGAGGGTTTATAGGCTATTCATGAAGCTTCCCTGTCCCTCAAACTGCCTTTCAATTCATTTCTGGCTCTCTGTAATTCCTACGGGAGTCTCCTGTAGAAAACATAGAGCCTCCTATAGAAAACACAGTTTTTGAAAAAGAAGCACAATGAGGTGAAATAAATGGCAAAAATGATGGAGAAAAGTGTGGAGAAGATAGGATAGGTGCTGGTGTGGATGTCAGGGTTCCTTTGGCACCTTCTTCTGCTTCCTGTAGTCCTCCTGCAATGAAAATGAAAATTCATTTTTCTTTTTTCTTTTTTTTTTGAAAACAACTAGGGTGCCTCAGGGAGGTTTTCACCCTAATTGCCTAACCTGGGCGCCTCCAAGGGAGGTTTTCACCCAAGGATCTTATTCTATTTTTTTTTTGACATCACTGGGCCGCCTCAAAAGAGGTTTTCAACCCAATGATGGGACTCAAGTGCCTCATGGAGGTTTTCACTTGAGTCCTTATTTTTTATTTCTCTTTTTTTTTTTCTTCAGTGAGTGGGTGAAGTGGAGGCTAAGACATGCTTCACTACCATCACTATCTTATTCAGATATTCAATGAACTCTCACTTGGAGAGGGGTTTCTTGTAGACTTTCAACCAGTGTCCATTAACAATGGGGGTGGCTTCATCATCAATGGTTCTGATCAGAACTGAACCATTGTCATTGCATTTCTCCACAGTGTAGGGTCCCAGCCATATTGTCCTCAACTTGCCTTTGAAATCTTTGTATCTTGAATCATAGAGTAGTGCCCAATCTCCCTCTTGGAATTGCTTCTCCTTGATATTTTTGTCATGCCATATCTTTCTCTGAAGCTGAGCTACCTCTGTATGGAGAAGGACCTGCAATTTGTGTTCATCCAATCCATTGAGCTGAAGTAATCTTTCTTTCTGTGCATGGATGAGGTTTAGGCCCAGTTGAGTTTCCATCCTTAGGGTATTGAATTCAAATTCTATTGCCATCAAAGCTTTCTTCCCATAGACCAGCTCATAGGGTGTGAACCCTGTGGTGTTCTTCCATGTTGTGTTGTAGGCCCAAGTGGCCTCAACTAATCTATCCGCCCAGTATTTTGTTGTTTTTGCTCACTACCTTTATCAGGATCCCTTCCAATGCTCTGTTAGTGACCTCCACCTGCCCATTGGCTTGTGGATGGTAAGGGGTCAAAGTCTTGTGCTTGATTCTATGATGTGTGAGCAGGTCTTTAATCAAATTGGAAGTGAGTTGACTACCTTGATCTATGACCAACTCTCTTGGATACACGAACTTGTAGAATATGCTCTCTCTCAAATACTCAACTAATTTTTCCTTTGTCACTGCTTTGATTGCTTTTGTCTCTGCCCACTTTGTCAGGTAATTGGTGCACACAATGATGTATTGTTTCTGCTTTGAAGGAGGGCTAATAGGACCCAAAAATTCCATGCCCCAATTTTCAAATGGCTCAAAGGTCACTTGAGGTTGCATGGGAATCTCATCCTTTGCAGTAGGTTTCCCCATCCTCTGACACTGATCACACTAGCTGGTATATCTCTTCACATCGTGATGAAGAGTAGGCCAGTAGTAGCCTTCTTGCAATATCTTGAAGGCAGTTCTTTTTGCTGCAAAATGACCTCCACAAGGCCCGTCATGACAGGTCAAGAGGATGTCAAAGACTTCCTCTTCCCTGAAACATCTTCTCAAGATCTGATCTGGGCCAAGTTTGAAGAGATTGGCCCCAATCCAGGTGAAAGAGGTTCTTTTCCTTACTATCTTACTCTTCTCTTTTGAGGACAGGTGTGGTGGGAACTGTGTCGAAACCAAGTAGTTTGCTATATCAGCAAACCATGGGAAGAGTACTGAGATAGAAAAAAGGTGTTCATTTGGCATTTGGTCATCCACCATTCCTTCTTCAACTGCAGGCAAATTTACTCTAGACAAAAAGTCAGCAACAACATTTTCTTTACCAGGCTTATCAATAATGGTCAAATCAAACTACTCAAGTAAGAGCAACCATCTGATAATGGGATCATTTACATCTGGTTTGTTCATTAAATATCTAATTGCAGCATGATTAGTGTGCACAAAGGTTTGATATCCTGTGATATAATGTATGAATTTGTTTAAGGAATGCACGGCAGTTAGGAGTTCCTTCTTGGCCACTGTATAGTTTAACTTTGCCTTTGACAAGTTTTTTCTTATAAAGTATATGGCATAAGGTAACTTTTCATCAATTTGTCCTAAGGTTGCTCCTATTTCTTTGTTCGAGGAATCTGTTTGAATGTGGAAAGGTAGGGCCCAGTTTGGGCCTCTCAAAATTGGGGCAGTCACGAGCTTTCTCTTCAAGGTATTTAGGGCTTCTTGACAGTTTTTTGACCATATGAACTCGACATCTTTGCCTAAGAGGCCAAACAAAGGAGAGGCTAGCTTGCTGAAATCTTTAATGAATCTCCTGTAATACCCAACTAAGCCTAGGAAACGTCTGACATCTCTCACCTTTTGAGGAGGTGGGACCCTTTGGTTGAGGGCAATTTTGTTGGGGTCCACCTACAGTCCTTGCTAAGATATTGCATGACCTAGCACTGTTCCTTCAGTCGTCAAGAATTCACATTTTTCCAGATTGAGGGATAGGTTCATCTCAATATAATTATCCAGAACTTTTCCTAAGTTAGACAAAGCTTCTTGAAAGTCAGAACCATAAGGAGTAAAATCATCCATGTATATTTCTACTGCATCATGAACCAGTTCAGAAAATGTATTCAATACTGCTCTTTGGAAAGTGGCTGGAGCGTTGCATAAGCTAAAAGGAAGGACCTGGTATGCAAAGGTACCACAAGGAAAAGTGAAGGTGGTCTTATCTTGGTCTTCCAGGCTGATCTGAATTTGATTATACCCACTAAACCCATCTAGGAAAGAGAAAAAAATTTTCCCTGCCAAACCGTCTAACACTTGATCTATGAAAGGTAAAGGAAAGTGGTCCTTTTTAGTGGCTTTGTTCAATTCCCAATAGTTGACACAAATTATCCACTTACCATTTTTATTTGGCACTAGCACCAAAGGAGAGACCCATTCATTGTCAGAGATGGGATAGATGAATCCTGCATCAAGCAATTTCTGCAGTTCTTCCTTAACAATATCTTTAAGTGATGGATTCATCCTCCTTTGAGGTTGCCTGACTAGCTTACAATCCTCCTTGATGTATATATGATGAGTGCATATTGAAGGGTGCACTCCCTTCATCTCCTTATAACTCTAGGCAAAGGCATATAGGTGTTTTCTCAGCAAGCTACACAGTTCCTTCTCCTGGGAAGTGGATGGGGATGGATTGATTTTCAAGGTTCTTTCTGGGCCGAACTCTATATTCTTAACACGAAGAGGAGTGGATTCAACCGCATAGAGATCAGTTGAGGGGTTGTTTTAGGTTTCTCTTACTATGTCCTCTAATGGTGATACACTGGGAGGTGGATTCTGAATCAGATTTTCAATCATATCATCCTCATCTTGCGGTTTCCCCCCCATGGTGATTTCTAATGCATGAAGTGATGCAGAATAGAATTCATCCTCATCTTCATCCTCCAACTAGAGAGGTAGATCATGTTTTAGCAAGGGTTGGGCAAGAGGATATAGGATTAACTGTTTGGACATGTGCATGTTCTTTATGGTCATGTTCCCAGCTCGATAGCTGATGTAAGCATCGGCGGTAGCCAACCAGGGTCTTCCCAGAATGAGAGGATACCTAGTGAGCTTTACCTTTGGCTGGAGAACTAAGAAATCAACAGGGTACTCCCAAGAATCAATGAAGACCATCACATCTTCCAAAATCCCCTCAAGGGTCACGGTGGAGTGGTCTGCAAGTTGTAGCGCAATCGTGGTCTTCCTCAAGGAGCCCTGGAGGTTGAGTTTGAGCATTGTGTCCTTTGTCATCACATAAATGGCAGATCCTAGATCAATCAAGGTGTGTGGGATCATGGTGCCATTAACATGGACATCAACTACTGGGTTTCTAGGGTCCAGATATTTTAGACAGATTACTTGCCCTAATATCAGGTCAGACAGCTGCCCTATGACATTGATGGTTGGGGCATCTCTCTTGCGCCTTCCTGGATGCCTAAAGCACTTCTGTTTGATCAAACTATTGTAGATAGGAACATCTTTTATGTCTTGGAGAAGTGGTATCTTCAGACATAAATGTTTCAATTCTCCTAGGAGTTTAGTTTCTTTTGGGGTATGCTGGACTGTCGCAGATAGTCTCTTAGGAAAGGGTGGATTTGCTTTAGGTTCACTTTCCTCTTTATCTTCCTCAACCTCCCTGGGTGGAGGCTGACTATCTGGGAGAACTTTCCCAGATCGAAAGTTAATTTCCTGAATCTCCACAACATAAGTTAGGCACGATGGTTCCCCACTATACACTTGCTGAGCCTATTTGTTGTTCGAGTTTAGATTTGGCTGGGCAGGCATTTGGGGTTGCTTTGGTGGAGCAGGAGGTAACCATTGTGGTTGGGCAGGTGGTGGAGGCAAAAGAGAGGGAGGAGAGTTGTATTGGAGCCTCCACCCCTGATGAGATGCATTCCATTGAGGTTGTGGCTAAGCATAGGATTGAAATGCATGAGTGGCTAGTTGGGCATGATATGGAGATGTGAAGGACTAAGGAGGAGGTGTGGACCAGGAAGGATGAGCAAGGGGGCCCCAAGAAGGTATGGAAGTGACTTGGTTGGGGTTGTAGTATGCCTAAGATGTCCCTTGCATCCCCTACTGATATGGTCTAGGTCCATGCAGCCTCCTTTGGTTTATGTAATAGAGCTGTTCAGTGACTCCCTTAGCCCCTTGATATGCAACTTTAAGTCTGGGCAAGGAAGGGAACTTATCTATAGAATTATTCTCTTCACAGACTAAACAAACCTCTATAGAGTTCAATGGGCATTCATTCCTAGGATGCCTCCTGGTGCATCTAGGGCAAAAATGGTCAAAGCCCTATCTACTTCCTCTTGTTTCCTTTTGATATGTAAGGTATCTATTTGCATGGCAAGAGTCTGCAACATCTCACTCTTGAAGTATTCCAGCATGTTTCCAATTTCTCCTTTAATGGATGAATTAGAGGAAGAGGTACTGGCTATGGGTTGACTCCCCTTACCTTTCTTTCTGGTTGCTCTAGAATGGTTCCTAAAAACAGTATTTATGTCCTCATAGGATAGTTGGTAGATGTCTCCCTCGGCCAGTAGATGGAGGGTGTCTAAAATATCTTCTCGAATTCCTTTGAGCAAGACCAACTTCAGAGACTCAGGGTCAAGTGTACACCCAACCCTTTTGTAACTGAGCTGGAACCTCCCTTCATAGTCTTCCAGGGACTCATCACTTCCTATAGTCATTAGAAAAATTTCTTCCTTAGTATCTTTTGACCTACAATAGTCTCGATACTTGTTGTTAAAGGCTTGCTGCATTTGAGCCCAAGTTGTGATGCTATTGCTAGGTAATCCCATGAACCAGTGTAGTGCTACATCCTTGAGAGTAGAAGGGAACAATTTCAACTTTTTCTCATCTTCAGCATAGTCATAGGTTAGACATATAACAACAAAATCAAACAAAAAGGTGTTAGGATCTTCTGTAGTCAGACCATGGAAATGAGGTAGGGAAAAAGGTCTTATATTCTTCATTTTGGTGTCCCCATTGGTCTCCTAAATGGGAAAGGTACCCTCTATTCTCTCTCCATTCCCCCTAGTATTTCTGTTTTCAGCCATTGGCTCCAAAGGAATGTTTTCTTCTTCTTCTTCCCCTATAGGTTCTTCAAATATGTCTTACTGTTCACCTAAGGGTTCTTCTTTATCCCAACCACTGAAGAAGAGAGAAGGCTGGTTGTGTAAAGTAGTGTGGGTGTTGGGAAAATTCTTTCCTAAGTCATCTCTATTCCTACGAGGCATGAAAGGAAATCTTTCTGGTTGGTTTTTGTTTCTTTTTCCCCACACTGGTAGTACTTGCAAAACTGAAATTGATTGAACAAAACAAATTGCAAGTAACTAAAATGAACTTTCTGAAATGAAATTTGCATAATTTAAAAAGGAAGGCAAGGACATACAAAACTTGAAAGGAAAGGAAATGACTAGTCTACTCTTGCTGAAATGAAATTTGCAGAATTGAAAAGGAAAGCAAGGAAATGCAGAACTGAAGGAAATGACTAGTCTACTTTTGTTGAAATAAACTATTAGCAGAATGTTGCAATAGAAAATAGAAGAAAATAGTGATTATAGAATACTTTGATGCTTCCCCGGCAACGACGCCAAAAGGATGGTGAGCACCAGTATTGCAGCAATAATGCTGCAACTCCTGGGCTTCCTACTTTACTCTTATCAACACGGTAATTGATAACAAACTTGGAAGCCTCAGTGCTATATGCACAAGTACCAGTTCTTACTGCAGGCTGTCACTCAGTCAGCCGATGCAAGATTACTAGGAGCTCAAGCCAACTTCTATGGATTCTAGAAGAAGTTCGATATGTGATGAAATGAGAGAATGATTACTCTATAGATGCTACTCTAACTGCAGAAAGGAGAAAGACTGAAATGTAAAGCAAACCTAGTAAACCTTAATTAACCAACTAATCCTACTTTTGTAGAAAGTACTATGAAAACCATGAAAGGAATGCCATTACCTACTCAAGGAAGTAAAAAACATCTACTTAAGCTATTTCTGGAAGTAAATAAGCAAAAAACATCCTTTTGGATTTTTATGTTATTTTATGTGAATTTGACATGCACGTAATTTATTGTGTGTGAATATGGCAGCGAATAGGTGGCGTTGGAGGGTGGCTTTGGGACTTGAGAGGATGTATGATGGTGTGGATGGGTTCTAGGAGGTCTCGGGTGGTCTTCTGAAGGCTTTTCCCACACTTGGCCTTCAAAAGAAAGCCTATAGGAAAATTTACAGGAGGACACAGGAAATTTACAGGAGGAAAATAGGGCCATTACAGGAGGCCTACAGGAGGAGGCCAAGAGTAGTTTTCACTGTTTTTAGGGTGTGAGAATGGTTGAAAAGGGTGGATGAATATTGGAATGAGGTGTTAAGGCACCTAAGGTCTACCATGAATCACCAGGAGAGAGGGAGATGATTGGGTTTGCTCAAGGAGAGAGGAAGAAGTTCTATGGAAAATGTAGGAAACTAAGGCAGAATTGAGGTGAGATTTGGGTGACCTATAGGGCATGGATTAGATGGAAGATGTGATGGCTGATAAGCTAGCCTACTACTAGAAGAGATCTGCTGCAAAGGAACTAATAGTCAACCAATAAGATCAAACAAGCAATGAAATGAGTGCATCTAGAAAAACAACGTTTTGCATCAAACTAGTCTAAACTATGATCTATGAAAGGAAATGTTGAGAAATGCTACAAGAAAGGAAAGCATGAGAGAAGACTATTGCAAATAAAGAAGTGAGCATGATGAAGAAGATCTGAAGCAAAGCAAAGTTGGACTATTAACCTACTAAAAAGCTTCAAACACTAGAAGTCCTATGAATGAGGAAAATCTATGTTTTTGGGCAGCAAGAGGGTCTTTGCCTCAAATCATTGTCCCAAAGGGAGGAAGAGAGGCCAAGGCACTGTTGCTAGCCTTTTGAATATTTTCTTTATCACTACTTAACCTGCTATAGAAAGCACAAATGGAAGTAAACTACTGAATCATCAAAAGCAACCTATTCTTAACCATAAAAGAAATACATCTAACAACAACCTAATCTACAAACTAAAATAAAACATACAAATACAAGTAAAGAGGAGCTTGGTTGTTTGGATTGGGCCCTAACCCAAGAGCTTCAGCCTCTGAGGTAACTCAGTGCTAGCTCAAAAATGATTCCATCTTTATTTCCAATAATAATAACAAGATTACATGAAACTGTCACAAAACAATAAGCTTGAAGTTGAGCAGAGTTTACATAAGCAAAAATACAACAAAAATCTGACCCTAGTGAGGCCCTAAGCCTCTCTACTTAGACAAATGAAGCTACCAACAGCTTCCTTAAAATCAGGGAGGTTTGTCTCCCAAAAATCGAGATAATCATCAGTCATCCTCCACTTGCTTGGCTACCTTCTAGTGAATGATTTGGCTGCTTATACTCCGAGCTGAATGGAGGGGAATTCAAAGTGAGGAGTAATAAATGAGGGGGATTCCCTCCTATAAGTCCTCTCCTTTGTCCACTTCGAGTTATTGCTTCCATTTATCCACTGGATCCTTTACTTTGACCTCAAAACTCATCAATAATCTGCATTAAATACATGTTAGACCACATGGTTCAATAACTAACTCAACTCACTCCATAAGCATAAATATAATCAAAAAATCATACAATAAGCTAAGAGAATGGTTGATTTGAGTAGGTTAGGAGGTAAAATGATCCCATATAATTACCCATTTATGAGGCTCATCAATGGGTTTTGTCCCTACCGATCATAGTGTTCATAGCATGCATGTCTCCTTCAGATGATCCATTTAGTTTTACAGAGCCCTTCCCATTCAGTAGGGCTTCTTCGATTGTTCTACTCTCCCTCCCACCCATTTTTTGAGGGAAGGGCCATTATATCTCATGTACTAAGATGATAGTATATTCACTCCTATCTCATGTTTTTTCTAGGTGCATTATGTATATGGCACACATTGTATTATTTTCCGGCTCTGTTATGTCAACATGTCATGTACCATTTAGCATGTACTTCATTGTTCAATTTTATGTTTCTGGGAAAATCATTATTTTTGTACTGAGTTATCTTGGAGGGTATGGGTATGCCTCCCTTGCCTCATTGAGGTTTATTACCACAATATAAAAGGATACTTTCATTAGTCTCGCCCCCTCTATCCCTATCCTCTTCCAATTCAGCTTTATTTGAGCTTCTTGGCTAGAAGTCCTCTGAGGAAAAAATTCCCTTAGTGTGTTCTCTTACTTCTAACGTTATTTGCACTACAAGAAAACACTACTACTCCTTTCTACCTCTAGTAAGATTTGGTATGGAAAATATAATTTCTCTTTCGACTCACTCAGATAAATAGATCTTTCCTCAAAACTCAACCCTCTTGGCTCAAGGATTGTCCTCCCTCTAGGGTTTTGAATTGTTTCCTATGCAAAAATTTAACCCTCCTTCTCCCTTTCTACTCTAAGCTCTTCGACTTACGAATTGTGCTTTGATACCATGTGAAAATTTGGAAACCCGAACCCCTAATGTAGCAAACTGTCACTTGAGATTTGACACTGATCTGGGCTCTAGATGATTTTCCCTATGCTATTACTGTGCAATCTTTGCATGGGCTTACACAATCACTAAGACACAATTCAAGGGACTGCGTCTACTCCTCCTTCTTACCTTCTTCCGACTGGAAACTCGACCCTCTGGCCCTCCGAGCTCACACCCTGGCTTCTGGCACCAGATCTCGACTACTCCTCAGCAAAATTGTAGACTCCCTTTGAAGCACTACGCTACCTCTATGGACCTCTTGATGCCTTCTCTTCCTTGCACTCATCAGAACTAGAAAAATCCCCTCCGTTCTACTATACCTGCCCCTCACTGCAAGAATATCACTTGATCTCTCTCTCTCGCAACTCAACGTTGCTACTCTTGAGAATTCGATCTCTAGATCTCACTATCTCTCTCTTCATCAAGTGCCCATCAAACTCCTTATATTCTCTCGTTGGAGCACCAATGGCCAATATTAAAACATAATCAAAGGCTAAGATTAATTGGGAGTTGATCCTCGTCTTTATCTAGAAGATTCACGTTAGATTTATTTAATACCCTTTCATTAATCAAATTTCCTAAGTTTAGACTTAGGAATACATTAAAAATGATTAATTATTTTAATTAAACCATCTCTAGGAGGAATTTTCCCAAACGATTTATGGGTCCTGGAGAATGCATGTGTCTTAGCCTCTCTGCAAAATTTTGAGGCTAGAGCACATCCGATGCTGTAGAAATAAAGAAAAACAATTTTGAATCTAATTTTATTTTTAAATATGGATTTGAGAGGATTCTAGTATTTTAGGAAATAATAATATATAAGGTATGTGCTTTGAAGAAAATTCATGATTGTTTAACAAAGGTGAATCTCTCTAGCTGGCATCCCAAGATTTGAAAGGTGCAAACCTAATCATGTTCATATTCAATTATAAATTTATGGAATGCATAGGATCCATGGTAATTTCCCATTTGAAAGAAAGAAATCCTTGCGTTCGAAAGCGCAAGACCTCCGAACCTTATAGTAACATACTTAGCAATCTTGGGATTTATCATGAGTATACTAAAATTGAACAAACTACATGAAAACTGTTAAAATCAAACAAAAAATTGTTATGTCACTTTTGTTATTTTATTGAACTAAAAGTCTCTTCAACCTAATTACTCTATCCATGTTAGAAATATTGGGGGGAGGGGGATGAATCAATATTTCTTATCAATTAGTATTTTTAACCTTCTAGAGCATTAATTATATTTAACATTTCATCAACATTAATAATAAACAACACTATTCAACAATGCACAATAATCAAGACATTAGACACAAATTTTAAGTGGAATACCCCCTTCGGGTCAAAAACCACCAAATGCTTCCTAATATTTGTCTTCAAAATTAGTTACATCAAGTTTTTAGCTCCAATTGAAGGAAGCTCCAACCCCCCTGATTTACAGGCTCCAACCTATTGGATACTCCAACACCCTATTTACCAACTAGAACTGGGAGGACGCTCCAATGCCCTAGATCTCAAGCACCAACCTGACAGATGCTCCAACACCCTATGTATTAGTTGCAACCAGACGAATGCTCCAATGCCCTATGCATGCTACAACCTTCCCTAGCACCACCCTACCACCCTAATAAGAAAGTGGACAACATTTCACAATTTTCTGACTGGATCACTCTGCGCTCAAAATCAATATAAAGAAACTATAATGAAGGTTTTGTTGCTCTGCTTGGTATGAATATCACTGTCAAGTCTTGGCAGTGTCACCACTTATCTCTGCTCAAACCGACCACTGCATAATCATACCTCAAACAATATTCATAGTCAAACCTACCTCTGCTCAATCAGAATGGCAAACCAAACCACTTCACAAAAAACTCTAGAATATGCTTTTGCATCAACTATACTACAAACCTTAATTGTCACATCAACTGACTACTACACAACATTGCTACACTGACACTATCACTGTTGCTTCTATACCAAAATAAAATCTTCCAAGTATCATTGTTTTATGTCAGTCAAGTACTATTTTATTATCAAGACAACATCCTCACTGTTATCATCAAGAAATTGTCATGTACAAGGAACACCATCAAGTACCAAAATAAACTGTCAATTGCCAAGTGCACTCTCATGTAGATCGCTATCATAACACAATTAACATGTTGTCACAAACCACAGTAATTATGCACCATAAAAAGTCACAATAATTTGTCACTGTCACATTATAGTTACATTCATCACTACCATGTCCAGGATTATTGTCAACACAAACTATTCACCTTCATATGGGAAAACTGTTATTACTGTCAAGGTTCACTATATTGTCAAAAGTCACTAACACTCAATGGAGGACTATTTGTCAAGTCAACCACTTATGACATATATAGTTCACCGTCAAGAGTCACAGTTCATTTTCCATCACTATACACATTAATTGTATACACTGCAAAGATTACTCATCAATGTGGATAGGCTTTAGTCTAGGATTGCGCTAATATCAATGCCTTCTACTATCATAGTTCTAAATACCTTTTTACACTCCTATAGGTCGCTCAATGTTTCCTTTTTACATTTATGTAGACAACTCAATACTTTGTCCCCCGTTTAATATTGGCACCCTTGTATATTTGTGATAGAAATAATGTCCAAGAATTAAATAGCAAAATGTGATTCAAACCAATGTGTGTTATATTGAACATACGATGTTACTCATGCATGAACTTGGAAATTCACAATATAGTAGGTTGACTCATTCAAGGTGCCAAAAACAAAACAAAATCAATTAGTGGCTTTGTGCATATATCAATGATTGGCTTAAGAGATGAAATGAATTTTTTTTTTTTTTGACTATCGTATTCAAATTCTTATTGATGAAGTAAATATGTCACTTCTAGATCCAAGTCTTTGAAGGTGTTGGATAACAGATATATGAATTTTCACATTAGGTCGCAAGAATTTTTGTGGCAAGGTTAGTGCTCAAAGAGCACTGAATAGATGAGCCTTTTGATTGCAAAGGACTCAGAACCACAAATATTCACAAAACATAGTTCATAAAAAGAGAAAATATGAACTTTTTTACCATAAGGCAAGTTCAGAGATAATATGTTAAGTGATTGTCATTGTTAAAATCACATAGCTATAGATGAGGGGTTTGAAATGGTCTGAAAGTGTTTTGAGTCCTAAACTGTAGGTCTAAAGGTGCATCAACAGGGATAGTGAATGATTGAAGAATAAGAATCCTTATTTGGGAGCTTATGCTATCCTTGGGACATTTCAGATGATGATGTTTTCTTCTATAACATGCCCTTAGTTAGGAAGCCACAAGGATTAGAGTTTATTTCAGAGCTTAGACTTGTAATCTAGATGCCCTACTAAGTGCTTTCACAAATTCAATTATGCATCAAGTAAAAACCCTCATTGTCTTGTTAGAAAGGGCTTCAAACAACAAGAAACTACCTGCAAAGAAGATCTTAGCCCAACAATTCCTTGAGTCCAAAGAAAAAACAAAAGAAAACAAATCAACCCTTTCACATATATTGAATGATTTCCGCAGGTCCAAATCATATTTCAAAGCAAGGTCAAAAAGAGTTTGTTTAAGTCTCTTATGAGGAAGACTAATCATGCCTTTAAATAGGTGTCCTTATGAATGAGAGAGGCTTCAATAATTCCAACGGATTCTTATTTTGGAGGAGTCCTTTACACTTTAAATTTAATTTCTCTTATTTGAAAGAAACTTTCACATACTTTAGGCCAAGAATAAGTTATTTGGAGAGGCTCTTGAAGGTATTCAAAGTCCTTTTATAGAGGAGGATTTAAGGTTTGAATTCAACTTTTAGGTTTGACTAGGAGATAAACCCTTTTTGTGGGAGGCCAACTTACTTATGAATTAGAATTTTTAATTCTTATTTTAAGGCCAAGAAACTTTTGATATGAACAACCCTTATGGAGTTTGGGGTTTAATATTTAGTTTTGAGACCATTCATACAAAGGCTGAAACTTAAACTCAAATGAAAGCCATTGATTTTATAAGTTGGTTAAGGATGAGGTGCCATTTCACCATCCCTGGTTTTGACCCATTGACTAGGGTCTTCAACTTCAAAGCAAATATCTCACAAATCGGGAGGCCTCTCAGGGTGTGCCACATACCATTGGAAATATCTTGACTAGGAGAATCCAATGAAAAAGATCTTCATAACAAATTTCATGGTTTGGTTCTTCAAAAACCCTTAATAAGTGTGGGGTACATCCTTAGGCTAGGAACCCCAAAGCCTAGAATTAGAGTTTTCAACTATCCAACAATGGAGCTTCCAATATGATGTAATCCAAAGAAATATAAGAGTGTTCATTAATACTTTGACATCAATGACATCAATGATAGGTGTTTAGTCAAAGTCAAACCCCAAGGTTGACATCAATGACAACACCATTCAACAATCCCCATAGACTTTTTATATAGCATATAGATGGCCCATAGGTGAGCACGTGAGTTTCTACCTTTGGGTTTAGGGGCATGGTGTGGGATTGCATGATGTGAGTTAGGACATGGACAAGTGTTTTATAGCACACGCAAACACCCATAGTTGCTATAGTGAGTACACAACATGTGTTTATTTTAGAGTCTATAACCACCACATAATATGTGCTTATCTTGGAGTTTCACCTTGTACATATCTTTTTTTGTTTTCTACTATACAAATTGAAATTTCTTATATCTAAGATATACAATCATAAATATATATGTAATATATAGATCTATTTCTTACACACAAATAGATATTAGTAATCGTCAAATTAACCGTTTTAAAATTAAACAATCATCAATGTTAATATGCAGATTTTAAAATTGCCAAAATACAAGTCAAATTTAACTAATTTAACCATTGATGTGCAAATTTTAAAATTTGCCATATTTAAAAGGAAAAAAATACAAGTCAAATTTAACTACTTTAACCACTGATTCGGAAATTTTCATGGTATTGCTCTTCTCTATCTCTATCAAACTAAAGACACACTTTCCACATCTACAAGAATAATTTGGAGTTGACCAAACTTTCATCATCTGATTATTGAACAAACATTTAATCTGGTGAGCATGACAGTTGGAATCAGTGTTATGGACATAATTGAATGTAGAGACAACATTCCTTCAGAACAATGTCTTCCAAATTGATATCTTCAGATTCTGCAGGTTCTCAGGTTCTCATGATAATGTGTTGGATGCAACTATATATATATATGTTCACCGCATTCCAAGTGAAAGATAGTTATAAAACAAAACAATTTCGCTATGTGCATGCCAAATCACTGCCATGCAACATGCCCTTTGCCCATCCTTTTCAACGAGACCCATATTTTGATATTCTATTGATAACTTCAATTTAGATTATTTTAATTGCCAATTCTGAGAATATTCCTAAAAGTTCAACTGATAGAACTGAGTTGATTTTTTTAACATTCCATCCGATTGCAATAAAGATAAGTTTAGCGCTTCAACCCGCTATGTGAGAAAGTTGTACTTCTGGGTGACAACGTGCAAGTTCAAACCTTTTGAATATATATACACTAGGTTGATTTGTTTCTTTGGTGATCTTTCATAACCATTTGAGAACTACAGTGCTTGTGACTAAATTAGAAATTCAAATCGCAGACTCAAAGCATTTATTTGTTAATATTACTAGCATTTGTACTAGATGTTGCAAAGGAAATGCTATAAGGCATAAATTGAGGAACAATCAATCTTGACATGAAATGGTCATTTAGAATAATAATTAATAAAGAAAATTGCATGTAAAGGTGGAAGATAAAGCTAAATTATTTACATTATCTAAAGTTTATAGATAGCTCTTGATCTTCTAAAATAATTTTTCAAGTTTCAATAAAAAAATTACAAATAGTAGATTATAATGGGTGTTTTTTTAAGTTTCAATAACAAATTACAAATAGTAGATTATAATGGGTGAGGTAAATAAAGAAAAATAACATCGTGAAAAATATGATGGTAGTATTTCCACATTTGAAATTGCATCACAACTTTATAAATGATTCTTTATATAAATATATTTTATACATTATGTTTTATTCTCTTTATTAAAAAGCATTTTTAACAAAAACAAATTTATTCACACTCTATTATTTTTAATATTTTAAAAACAATTATATATATTTAAAAATTTTAAATTTTGGTATTTCCACATGTGAATTGGCATGCATCACAAATTTATAAATGATCCTTTATAGTTTATATATTTATTTATCTTTATAAAAAAACATTTTTACTACATCTTTATTCACATTATATTATTTTAACATTTAAAAACGATTATTATATATTAATTTTTTTTTCTTTTTTTTTTTACTAAGAGATTTATGAAATCGACACGATGCACTGTGGAGACTATTTGCAAAGGGTTAGGGTTTTTCTGCAGACGATTGCCATGACTGCACCCTACCCACCCTACCTACCTGCTAGTTGTCATCGTCTGTTGTCCCTACGGTTGCAACATCCGCGGCGGTTCTCGGCACCCGTATCCCATTGAGGCACTTCGTAACAATGTTGCTTACCATCCTCCTCCCTATTCACTACATACCCACCGAATTCCAATACCCTCACCGTGCCGACGGTTACGATGGTCCTGGAGGCAGCTGGCGGAGAACACCTTGGAACAAGCATGGAGTTTGACCTAGTAGACTATTCGAAGGACCCGTTGAAGAATGTCAATATCTAGCAAACCGCTCTTTCTACCGCGGAAAAACTCCTTCCCTTTTGTTGCGACCTATCAACTACCATTGCTGGTCCACCTTCGATCTCAGGACCTTCCTGCTCCACAGTGACATTCTCAGAGCCTCCTCCAATCTGGCTGTTTCCTCCCTTGCCACCACAGTCACCCTAGGCCACAACTTTCATATCTACCTACCTCCATCCTAACCCTAAGGCGACTATCTCACAAACCCCCCTTTCATCTCACCCCAGTGAATCTTCAACCAACCCTCTGAGAATCCACAACCCCGCCCAGGGAAATCCACAAGTTTCGGTACCTGAGGCGCCATCATTGGGTAGTTACAGGGTGGTATCCCCTCTTTCAGAACCAATCCCAATGACCAAACATCCCTGCCCTGATAGCCCTGATACAAACCCTAACTAGCCTCTGGAAAATTTAGATGCCCCTAAAGAGACTACGCAGAGGGGGAAAAAAGGAAGTGCTTCAAAGCCATAAGCGAAGACGTTATTCTCATACTCGGGGAGGAAATTTAGTGGGGTGACACCATGGACACAGCGGACCAGGTTTTGGTTGGAAGAATTTGTGGCTATAGCTACACAGTGACTAGGATTAATATGTGGACCTCAGAGGTATGGGACAACACATGGTCGACCTCCTAATTGTTCAAACATTTGTTAGAGGCTGGTTCGCTCTGCGCTTTGCCAGAGCTGAGCACACAAATTGGGTCTTGTCGTCCTTCTGGCATTTCAAGCATGCTCCAGTTCTTCTCCGGCGTTGGAACCCTCTTTTTGACCCATAAAAATAACATATAGGAGTCGGGCCTATATGGGTTTGACTACTTGGACTGCCCCTTCAATTCTAGTCAGAGGATTTATTCTGGTGCATCGGCAACACTTTGGGAACCTATATCGAACACGATAGATCATATCTGGCTTTAGGCATGATGGCATATGCCAGGATACTCATTCATCTGGACACTTGGGGCGGTCTTCAGGAGCATATCACCTTACAGTGGAAAAACTTCTCCTGAAAACAAACCCTAGACTATGAAGGTGTCCCTTTCCACTACAGACGTTGCCACAAAGTGGGGCACTTGTACAAAGATTGTCCACTAAACAAGAAGGAGAGCGAAGGAGATAAGGGGAAGGATACATTGCAGAAAAACTCACAAGCTCAGGGTAGCCCTCCAGTGGTGGAAGAGGCAACAAATTTGACACATTCAGAAGCATTACCTATTCCTTCTAAGGTGACTAGAAAGAAGTGGGGAAAGGCACCCATCAAAGCACCCTATCCTCCTCTAACCAGAGCAAGGGTGGCTACAGAGGCTGCTTTCTCTACGGGTATGTCAAATGCAAACTCCTCCTCTATTTACTCTAATGTTTCTTCGCACTGCTTTGATACTAGTTCTGTTCAGTTCTATTCAATACAATCCCTTGCTCACACTTTAAACCCTCCCAAAGATGTCGATTTCCCTATCAAACCCTCCTCCCCCACCATCTCCTACATTTAGCCATCCTTTCCTGATGAACCTCCTCCCAATTCCCATATACATGTTCCTCCCTCTCATTCTAGCACTCCATCTTTCAGATACCCCATTTGAGCCAGGTTTTGCTCTCAGGCCCCTAACACCTTGGGCATCGGCCTCATCACCTCTCCCCCTCCTCTAAAGATGACTAGAGGCAGACCCTCCTCTCTATCCAAAAATAAGTAACAAGCTAGGGAAGAGATTGTTGCGGGCAAGCAACACTCCATCGATTGGGTACTTAGAGCAGTGAATACCCAAGAGCTCCCTCCATGAAATTTCTCTCCTTCAATTGTAGAGGGTTGGATAGCCCTGATAAAAAACTAGCCATGAGGAGATTTCTCTCAGCAAAACCCTCTGATATTTTATTTCTTCAAAAAACATTAGGCCAGGGTTGTGTCATTACCCACCTCCTAGAATCTTGGCTACTTGGATGGACATTCCATACCCTAGATGCATCAGGGTGGTCTAGGGGTCTCGCGTTGGGGGTAAACAATCGATTCATCAGAATCTGTAATGCTTAGGGGAGTTCAGGCCACCTAGGAGCTGATATTTATTCCTTAGAGGTCGATATTAAGCTTAGGATTATCAACATATATGGCCCCTGTCACAACAGGGAGGAATATTGGAGCAGACTCTTAGACTCACACATTCTTCAAAAGGACAAGCTCGTTCTGGGGGAGGATTTAAATTTTTCTATTGGTTTCACATAATCACGGGGACACAATGCACAAAGAGGTATCCTCTTAGATTTTAACGAGACCAATATGGAGGATCATAATCTCATAGATATCCCTTCCCCAAAAATCCTGCCTACTTGGAGAAACAACATATATCTAGAAGACTAGATTAGATTCCTCATTAAGGAGAAAATGATAACCTTGGGGCAGGGATATAGATAGTGGGTGGGCTCTGGCGGAATATTAGACCATAGGCTGATCTATTTGGAAATCAAAGGGGGTATGAACAAACAAAAAGGTCCTTTCAAATTTTATGTTGCATGGTTGAGGGACGTTGAATATATCCATCTAGTAACTAATTACTCGAGGACTCATCCCCCTGCAACAGAAAGGACTATATTGGAAGGATTTGCAAAAAACCTAAAAGAGCTCAAAAGCCTCTCAAAAAAATGGGCTCATGAGAAGAGAACGCAGGAAGACCATGCACTCAAACAGACTGAAGAAGCCATTGAGGAGTATGAGAATGACCATGAGGGGATCTTCTCTTCCCCTGAACACAAAGAGTAGATAACCTCACTCCTGGCTAAGAGAAACCAGATTCTTAAGCATAGATAAGAGAGTTAGAGACTGAGAAGCAGAGCCATTTGGCTTAAGGAAAGGGATGACAATACCAAGTTCTATCATAAATTTGAGAATGGGCACAAAGCTATAAATACTATTTGGCAGCTATCAGATGAACAAGGAGAACCAGTGAACACTTTCCCCCGACTGGTAGCTATGGCCACTGCCCACTTCAGGAACATCTATAAGTCACCCCCAAATGCCACCCTAGATGACATCATGAGGACAACTCAACTATTCCCAAGGTTTGTAGAGAAAGAAGAAGGCTGGGAATTGACAAAGGACATCTCCCTAGGAGAACTGGAGGACACTCTCAAATGGTTTAAGTAAGACAAAAGCCCTGGTTTGGATGGCTGGAATGTGGAATTCTACCTGGACTTCTTTGATATTCTGGGCAGGATCTATTACAAGTTATAGAAGAATGTAGATCCTCTGGAAGAATGTTTGAGGCGTATAACTCAACCTTTATCACCCTTATACCCAAATCAGACAATCCCACCTCCTTCAATGATTTCTGGCCCATCTCCTTATGTAACTCTATCTACAAGATCATCTCGAAGATAATAGCAAATCGTCTTTGGCCGATCTTATCAAACCACATCTCAGCTGAACAATTTGCCTTCCTACAGAACAAACAAAGTCATGAAGCTGTTGGATCTACACAAGAAATTCTACATTCTATTGAGACCCAGAAGCTAAAAGGTATGGTCCTGAAAGTTGACCTCTCAAAAGCCTTTGACAGAGTCAACTGACTATACATTAGAATGCTATTAATGAACTTGGATTTCCCATATGAATTCATAAGATGGATTATGTGCTGTATTACTAATGTAACATTCAACGTTCTCATAAATGGTGCGGCCTCTCCTTTCTTCCACTTCGAAAGAGGCCTTAGGCAAGGATGCCCTTTGTCCCCACTCCTCTTCTTACTCATCATGGAAGGACTCAATTGTTTGATAAAGGAGGAACACCGAAGAGGCAGACTAAGGGGGATCTACATCACTGAAGGATGAACGTTGACACACTTGCTCTTTTTTGACGATGTGCTACTCTTCCTAAATGGGAGTATTGGCGATGTGACTGCACTTATCAATTCCTTCACTATATTCCTAGCAGCCACTGGCATGTTGGTTAATAATGAAAATTCCTCTATAACGGCTATAGGATTCTCACCATATGAGATTTAGTATGCCCTGCGAATATTCCCTTATAACCTACAACAACTGGACGAGGGACTAAAATACTTGGGCTATAGATTAAAGCCACATGGTTATAAGAATGTTGATTGGATCTGGCTCATAAACAAAATGGGAAAAAGGCTAAACATATGGTACCTCAAATATTTATCAAGAGCAGGAAGACTGATACTCATAAAAGCAATGCTGGAAACAACTCCAGCATATTGGATGTCTTTAGCATGGGTTCCTAAGGGAATACTAGCCAGGATAAAAAACCTACGCTGCAGATTCCTGTGGAGAGGGAAACAACCCGGAAGGATTTTTTCCCAATCCAAATGGGAATCTCTGGCACTCCCAAAGAAATGGGGAGGATGGGGTATCAAAAGCCTTGGCACTTTCTCCATAGCCCTGGCAGTAAAACTAGGGTGGAAGCTAGTCACATAACATAGCCTTTAGACTAAGGTGGTTATATCTAAATACATAGCTCCTTTAAATCTTATGGATTGGCTTCGCCAACCCCAGTGGACACAAGCTGGAAAATTGAACATATGGAAAGCAATCCTGCAAGCAATGCCCCTTATCAGGGATGGCCTTACATGGAGAATAAAGTCGGGAGATGCTGTTAGAATAGGGATGGATCCCTAGATTAGATGTGGGAACGCTCACAGACTCCCATAGGAGCTAAGAACATACCTCACTTCTATAGGGATCTCTCACCTTAGCCAAATTGCAGACAATGATCGTTCCACTTTTTTGCAACAAGCATGGAAATCTAGGAGGGCACTACAGATCCCTCAACCATGGCAACAACACTGGAAAGAATACATGGAGGCCCTCACGGAATCCCATATCAGGATAAAGGAAAGGGGGGATGAGCTAATCTGGGCACATGCGAAGCATGGAAAATACTCACCAAAAGTGGGATACATAACTCTTATGAACCTACTGAAACTTCTATTGTGTGAACCATGGTGGAGAAGCTTATGGAAATTAAAAGCACCCCGTAGGTCGACGCTCCTCATGTGGACCATTCTGAGACACAAAATCCCAACCAAAGAAAATTTGATCAAAATATATTTTCATGGACCATTTTGGTGCAGCCTTTGCAAATCTGACAATGAAATAGTGAATCATCTCTTCCTTAGTTTCCCATGCACAAAATAGCTATGGAATACTATTCACTCACAAATACCCTCGCTCCCTCTGTGGTAGGGAACAATTGTCTTGGAAGCTTGGGAGGGATGGTGGTCCACTGTATCCTTAGAAAAAAGAAAGCACATCCCTTTACTTGCTGAGCCATATGGATTGCCAGGAATATAATTATTTTTCAAAACTCTCCACCCCCGCCGCCGCCCCCCCCCCCCCCCCCCCCCCCCCCCCCACTGGCCAGCCATCCACTGCTCAAATCCTAGCAAACTACCAACAGATTCCAAAGGAGGAATCAAAACCCATCCCAGGCATATCATACTTGAGAGTATAAACCAATCTCACCCTTGGGCATGCTTTGATGCTCTCAAATCCTAGCAAACTACCAACAGATTTCCAGAGGAGGAATCAAAACCCATCCCTAGGCATATCATACCTGAGAGTATAAACCAATCTTCACCCCTTGGGCATGCTTTGACTGCTCAACACAAGACATAGGAGGTGGGGGGGGGGGGGGGGTGGGTGGGTGCGCGTGGGGTGCTATCCTTCATCTTACAACAAATCATTATTACAAAATCCAAATGGGATTGGGTAAAGGGATGAACAACTTTGCTGAGCTATCAACAACAAAATACACCATACACTTTGCTTTGGAAAAATAGTGTAGAAACTTACAACTATTTGGAGATTCAAAAACAATATGCAATTGGATAAACAAAATTACAAATTGTCATGCATTTTCTCTGAGACACATCATGGAAGAAATATACAGACTCATAAACTTATTTGACACATTTACTTGTCAACATATATACAGGGAGCGTAACACAGCTGCCGATCTACTATCCAATGAAGCAATGCACAGGCCTATAGGAACAACATGGAGCATACTGGAGCAAACTGATTGAACCCCTATAGGAACAACATGGAGCATACTGGAGCAAACTGATTGAACCTTCCATCAATATTAGACTTTTTATAGAAATATCAGAATAGTTAAACTCAATGGGAGCTAGACACATAAGTTTTTGTTATATATTTTTTGTCTTTATATAATATTATATAAATGTATTTTCAAGCAGTCCTATACATGACAACTATTTTTGATACTCTCTGTAAAGTAAGTACATATCTCATATTGAAAATCACATGTATATGCCATTAGAATCTGCAAAATGTAATTTTCCTCATTAATGAAAATTAGGACTTTTTCCAAAAGAAAAAAAATAAAAAATAAAAAATAAAATAAAAATTATTATTATTTTTTTTTTATTTAAAATTTTAAAAAATAAAATAGAAATAAAACATTAATCACTATTCATATTAAAAATTGGTTAGAAATAAAAAATTATCAACCCTTTTAAAACTCTAACTATTCTTCAATCCACCGATGCACTACATAAATGTCCACATAAATGTCCTTCACTTTTAGACAGTATTCAATGTCCTCCTACTTAAATTGAAAATTAAATGTCCTACTACTTAATTAAAAAATCTCATTAATGTTATTAAAATATGATAATCAAGTATTATTGTTGCGAATTCAAATTATTAAAATACAATAATCAATAATTAATTATCCTTGTGAATACAAAGTTGGTATTGCATAGTAAAACTGTGAATACAACGTTTTGTATTGCATGTTATTATGTTATTAGTTGTAATTAAAATAAGTGAGTGTGAAGGACATTAAACAACAATGGTAAAATGTTAATGGTTGTAATTAAAATAAATGAGTTTTAACGACATTAAACAACAAAATTCATTGCGCATGTGCAATTATAGAAAGATTCCATACTAAAATTGACGTCGTCTGCATTTCAAGGACCTCCATACTAAATCATGTTAAACAGTGTAGTACTCCACCAGAGTCAGTAAGAGTTCGACGTCCTAAGAAACTGAGAGCTCCACCAACTTTCTATTTCCTTCGACTAAATAAACGTGTGTTTCGTGAATTGTTATATAATAAGTTAACCTAGTCACTAACAAACGTTGCAGGAAATTCTATTATTTCTAATGTTTTCCCATTGCACGCGAGCGCCTTTTCCTACCAAACGAAGAGAAATAGCAGGCGAGGCGATTAAGTAAGCCATCTTGATTGAGGTAGATTTCAATGTCTGTATCTTAGTTGGTTTTCTATATTTTGCCTTCTGCTATCCCTTGCATTCTTTGTTTCGTCTTCATGGCAGTGATGTCACGATCTGTAATATCAGTATTCATTGCAGAAAGTTGTATAGATCGATCTGAATACCTGTGATCAAACTTGTCAAGAAAGCATTTTATGAGTTTGTAACGACAATATGTATATGATCAATTATGGAAAGTTATAGTGCACAAATTTCAACCAGATATTCAAGTCGGTAGCCATGTGATTTCCAAAAAAATGTTAGATAACACTCAGTAGCCAAAAAATTGTCAGTCAATCTGGCTAACAATAATAAATAATTCCCCACATTTAAAAATAACGATCTATCAAATCTCAATTATAAATCAAATCTCTCCTGCGACAAACGTTTCTTTGAAGATTTTTCAGAGTGTCTTGAGGATTTTGGTTCCTTGGACTATATCTACTCTGACTATAAACTAAGTTGTAAATTCTTGACAGGGAGAAATACTCAAAATATTCATAAATCAGTGAAACGTTATATCTTTGACTTGTGAAATCACCAAGGATCATCATCGACAAAGATAATTTATGTCAAGTAGTTCCTTACAACGATTACAATGCCTGAAGAAAACAAGTGCAGATGGTACTCAGTTCCACTTTAATAGAAAAACGTTGGGAGAGAAGCAAAAAGAGTCCATGGCGGGGATAAATCTTTACATACGTAGCCTGCATACTTTGAAGGCCAGAGGTTGTTGAAGAATCTGCTGCGGAAGTTGTTCAGAGCCACAAAGCTCTCGCTTTATTCAAAAGAGGGACTAGCATACCATTGATCTGGGAGGTGATTAAGCAGTCTATTCTTCCCAAGAATGTGGGATTGATATGGGATGCGATTACGCGGTCTATTCCTCTCAAGAATTTTCCACCGATGAACGCAGCAGGGACGACCTGGCCACCACTTACCAGTCTGCAAATCCCATTTCCAAGATCAACAATCTCAGAGAGAAGCCGTTCAAACGCACCTCGACCTTTTTCAATCTTGTTCTGGAGAAAAACATGATTTGATATAAATAAAAACTATGAACTTTCGAAGTTGTCAGTTAAGCCATAGTCGAACTTCCAACTGTGGAAGCGGTCAGTTAAACCACGTAATAAAGCTATCAGTTAAGCCACCTAACTGAGGTAGTCAAACTACCAAGTGCCGAAACGTAGGATTAAATTGATGGAAACTTTTCAATCGTCTAACACTTAATAGGACGCTGCAGATTAGTGAAAAGTGGAAATTCAGGGAGTTGTTTTCAGAGAAACACTTTAAAAGTGGAAATTCAGGGAGTTGTTTTCAGAGAAACACTTTATTGCGTAATTATATATTTTAGAATATAATTGTCTATTTACGTGCCATCATAAATTTTATTAATTTTTATTTAATTTTTGTATTTTTGTTTTTTATTGAAATATTTTATACTATAACTATTAGGGTTTATTGATAAGTCATTTCTAATTATTTTATAGAATAAATATAGTATAATTATATAATTGAATAGTTGATAAACATTAATACACATCAATTTATTATAAATATTAAAACATTTTATCATAGAACTCATATTGGTTAAAATTAAAAAAAATCATAAACATGAATTAAATTATAATTTTATTTTAAATTATTTTTATTAATTAAAAAATTAATATATGGATTCAACATATATACATTTTTCATTTTACAATGGAGATTCTTAACACCATGTATATTCTTTAATTTGTAAATAGGTTTTGTTATAATATTATGAGCGGATACCATGACTTATTAATACCACATGCTCAAAAAATCATAATTCATTTCATATGACAATTGTTATATGACATTTTTTAATTAGTCAATTTAATTAAAAGGTAGAAAGGGCATAACTATTTTTGAAATAAATCTCAATTTTTGATTTGTGAATATTACTAAGAATTTTCCAAAATATTTTGTGGAGGTTAAATCTCTACCACCCAACTAATAATTATTATAACTAAATTAAAATTTTGGAAACCCAATTCCAAATTAAACACACTTAGTTGTTAATAATGAAAACATATAATTTTATTAAAAATAACTTAATAATGATTATAAATGATATTGATTTTTTTACTAATATTATTCCGATTAAAATTATTTTGATTAGCTAAATATAAAATTATTTTGATTAGCTATAAATAATTATTTTTTAGTGAGACAGAAACCTATAACATTTCTAAAATAAAGTGAAAGACTTCCGCCTATAAATTATTTCAAGTAAGTGTGAAAAACTGATTTGATTCCTAAATTAAATATCCAAAATAAATAAAATAGTATAAAAAATTTATCAAGATTAAAATAGTAGATTGAATAGAAATGTGAGAGATGTAATAAAAATTACCAAAAGCGCCTTGTATAAATGCCTAAGTAGTTCCTATATTTTTTATGCTTTGTCCTCACAGCATGTTTATGGAATATTTATCTTTATTTTGGTTTGGGATAAAATTTTATAATTCTTTGTTTTTAGTTGTAATGATTGATAGTATAAGATGGTATGATATTTTAAATTTCGAGCATAATTAGTATATTGTAAGAGGATTTGAGTTTTTTAATTTGCTTCTTTGTGAATTATTGTATTTTTTTTCCAAAAGAAAAAAGCGCTTTTATTATATAATAAAAAAAAAGTATATTTGCATATATTTTCAACTTACATTAAGAGTGGTTAATTTGAACGGTGTCCTTTTACTATTATATTCAAATAAACACTTAATTGTACATAAATTTAATTGATTCTCTTTCCCAATTCATAGTGAATCAAAATAAATATAGATAGATTTTCCCGTTGGTGTTGTAACCAAACTTGCCCCATCACATTATGATGAGGGCCAGACCTTTGCAAACCTCCATTTTCAAATTCTTGATAGTGTATCCTTCCCAGCTCAGCATTGCAACCTACCTTTGATAGTTTGTCTGCCTCACAATTCTAAACCCTATAGATATGAGATATGGATTTTTTCCTAACGTCTCTAATAAGATCCCCGATCCTTTGCTTCCATTTAGAAAGCATTGGCATGTCTAGATTGAATCTTTCATTGGCCCACTCTATGACAAACTTGGAGTCTCCATGAACAATGATTTCCCTAAGTCCAAGCCAATTGGCGCAATATAGAACACCTCAAAGAGCGAGAAGTTCCACCCTTATGTTAGATCCTTTTCCACTGAAGCAATGAAATTGGAGAAACCTCTTAGGCCCCATGTGAATGGCCATACCACTACCATAGAGTCCATAATATGGTGCTCCATAAAAGAAGGCCACTAGGAAGACTGACCACAAATTCCTTGGTGTATGGATGCTTTTTGGGCCCTTGATTTTATATGTTGCAATTTCATGGTAGTATGACGAGATCTTAGTGCTGGTCCTCCATATGTCCAACAACACTTGTTCGAAGATGAGAGCATTCCTGGCCCTCCAAATGCCCCAAAGGGAAAATAAGGGCAGTGACCTATGTTGCTTGTATTCCACTTTCCATTGCCCAAAGAATGAATCGATATCTATCCTTTCCCAATATGCTTGGATATTCAAAAATATAAGCACCTTGTGCCAAACTAAATAGGTGAAGGGACATTATAGAAATAGATGATCTATGTCTTCTCCATGAGCCATACAAAGTATTCTCCATGATTTTGTGTGAATTTTTGTACTCATATGATGCCCAATATGCATTATTATTAGGATATTGAATTGTATTATCATGAATTTTTTGGAAGATAACTTAATTGGTTTCATTCTAAGCAATTCTTTAATACATTGATTAGTTAATGTATCTGCTCTTCTAATTAGGATGTCAATAAGGTGTTTTTGTAGCATGAATTTGCATTTATTGATTTCCTTTTGGTACTAATCTTCTTCAAGCAATAGTGTTGCTTTGTTCATCATTGAATTTTTATTAGTAAGTACACTTGAAATTTCCATTTTTTGTAATTCAACATTCGAAGATTTCTTACTTCAACTAGTTTTGTACCTTCTTGAGTTGCGATGTTGATTTGATTTGTAGTTGTTCCTTTTTCAACAACTTGAATTTTTGCATTTGAAGACTTTGATGCACCCTTTTTGATAAGTTGTTTTAACTCATTTTCAGTGAATTCTTATCATTCTTAAGCTTTCCAATTTGTGTAAGTAGATTTTGATTATGATTTCTTAAACATGAAAGTTCTTCATTTTCTAATTTGTTGACCTTTTTTTTTCGTCTCTTTAATGTTTTGATTATGAAGTTTTTTATTTTTGTTTTATTTTTAACTCAAAATTTTATTAAGGTTTTAGTGTTGGGTGAATGCATGAAGGTGAGTTACACTTTTGGGCCAAATGTGGCAATGAAATTTCAAAATATTACATTTTTTTTTTTGTTTTCGAATAGAAACCTCAAAGTTCATATAGGCATTTTGAATTTTCATTCGGAGAAAAAAGACAATTTTTGGAAAATTATGTTGTTATCCTAATGATATTTTTTGCAAAAAAAATTAGTGTCATATAATCTGTCAATTTTCCATTTGCTTGTCCTTGCAAATTTTTGCACATCTTAAGAGGTATGCATGTGTTCATGTAGCATAACTTAGTCCTCATATATATATATATATTATATATATATATAATATATATATATTATATATATATATATATATATATATATATAATATATATATATATATATGAGCAATATATACACAAAGAGAACTAAGTTATGCATATTATTATTATTATTATGATACAAAATTTTATTTTTTATTTTTTCATGGTTGGTGAAGTAATATTTCAATTGCATTTTGCAGACACGTGTGTTAACATAACATTTTTTTCAACTATTTACATAAATTCAAAAACCAAGAGTACCCTTTTGAAGAAGGATCATAAACAAAAATAGTGGTATTTTTTGAAATATTTTTGTTGTTTATATTTTATTTTATTGTTTTTTTATTCAACCTCTTTAAAACTGTCCAAAAAAATTTCAAGCTAGAATGTTTGAAAAAACTAGATGAAAAATATCATATGATTTTGCAAATGTCAAACTCATATCCCATTTGATAGAAGATTCCTTCATGAATCCAACATGATCAACTCTGCCACCTAAGGACAAATTTTTCCTTGAGTCCACCAGGGTACAACATGGTGTTGCAGAGAAATCTACAAAAGGGGTGCTAAAACTGTGTTTTTTAGGACTTCATTATCTTGATCGAGTGTATAAAATGCTCAATCAAGCCATTAACATAGTTAATATTGTAAACATAACCACCCACCTACCGAACATGAACTATATCGATGACATTGATGGAAAATATATGGACTTGGAGCTCAATCGAATTCTCACTACCACCCCCAAAAAAAGAAATATGAATGTGTGTGCATAGAAAAATAACAACAAACATTCATTCATAGAAAAATAACAAAACATAGAACTTACGCAAGAATTCACAACAAACATGGGAAATTGGAGATTTCAATCTCGAAAAGGAGAGAAAGTGATAAGCATAGAGAAAGTGCGAGAAAAGCTAAAGAAAGGATGAGAACAAGACGACAAACATTGAGAGAACAACAAGATTACGAAATTAAACAAATTCATGGAAACACAGGTAGTTCAAGTTGTCTCACTTCTCATATTACCCACTCCATATTGTATGCATTAGGAAATGTGATTCAAAAAAAGAAAAAAATGGAGAATGAAAGAATAAAACTAAGATAAAATCAGCATTGAAAGTAATAACATGTAGTTAAAAATTGAGATGTAACAACAACTAAAGAAAAATTACTTGGTGTGATAAACGATTCATTGGAATTTTTTGAAACCACTTGAATTCATGCAAATTATGAACCACCTTTGAATTGTAATGGTTTAAGATAACCCACAAAAACTAAGGATGTGATTTAAACAAGGAAAAATGTTACATTTCCATATCTTATTTACATAAATTATAATTCATGGAAATATTTACAAGAGGGATTATCAAAATTGATTGTCACATAGGTGCTCCAATACCTATACACATTAGACTCATTGAAGACCAATATCCCTGTAGGTGTTAAAAGAGAAAACATGTCTCAAGGTGTAGAAGGAGCAAGAGTATTCCTCCTTCTGATGTGCATGTTGAGAAGATATGATTTGTTAAACATATAACACCTTTAAATATTAATGACATGCATCATCATATATAAAGTTTAATGGTTCCTTGAATCCCAAATGATGATCCCTACATTTGAAAACCTCACAGGTTTCTTCTTTGAATTCTCATATGAAGGTTATGAGAATTTTTTAAAGAGAGCATGTTTTTCAAAGACATACAAAGTTTAGTGTAGGTTAGTTCTTGCACACAAAAGAGTGTATTATTGCATATCACGACAATGTTCCATAGAAGGCTCATGTGATTAATCAATATTAAATTCATATATTATAAATGCAAAAGAAATAAATTAGCATGCACGTATAGATGATATACTAAATGTTTACAATGTTAATCCTCTTAGACTATGGCAATCTAATGTTGATTTTTGTCTAGTTGTTTCTTGACATGTAATCATGAAGTATGTTGCAAAGTATGGTCCAAAAGTAAAAAAGAGGAACCTTATAAAACTTTGTCAAGATTTGCTGAAAATAATTGAAAACATAACTTTAGACATTGGAAATTCTTCTTTGCACATGCATAAAAAAGGTTCCTTGTAGAAACACATAGCTTTTTAAATCCTCTTACCTCTCCTTGTGCCATACTTGATTGTTGTGCTAAAATTTCCATGTACATTCTCCAAAAAAAAGCACTCAAATCAGTTGTTCCCCTCTTCACCACAAATGATAACAATGTATATCCATTGTTTATAAGACCTTGAAGCATCTTACTTGTTCTCTAAATCCACTAAAACCTCTATCTCTTGATTTCTTTTTGTTTCTTTATGAACAATTTCATTGGCATTCTCATACTTCTCATCTCACATTTCTTCCACTTTTTATAGAATTTTTGAATAATATAACACTTATTCACAGAGATTATCTTGATTATACACTATTTGCAGAATGCATGGATAATACATAACTCCTCTACTATTGATCATCAATTTGCGGAATTAAGAAACAATTGCATGTGCACATTGAAACATCAATCACACATATCAACAGAGTATGTAATGGGGAAAGCATACAACTGAAAACCCCGAACTATCTGTATATCATGATGATAGAGAACATGTAACAATACATAGTACAATACTTCTCACAAGTACTCAGTACTATCTCCACCTGTTACACACAAACTAGCTCAGATCTGAACAAATCACGAGTTCACATCTCCTCCACTGTTTGCCTGCCTCCACCTCGCAATACCTATTGAGAATAGATTTGATCCAAGTTCGAATTCCCTTGGCTTGTACTACGCAATCCTCATTGGCAATCTCAATCAATGATTGTGCAAATCTCATGCACAGTTATAGTCACAACTGATAGTAGTCTCACCCTTTCACCCACCTCTAACACTTGTCTCCACTGAACTGTCCATGCACTGAGTTAACTGATGTATTCTTTAGTTAATTTATGAACTAATAATTAGTGAATTAATTAATAATTAATTCACACCACTCATCACTAGTGTATTTGTCAGTTAGACTAAATACAACTAGTTCAACTAAGTCAAACTGAACACAACTCCATCAACTCCTCAATCAACTCCACCAAACTCAATCACTTGAGTTCTAACTGAAGTCCATCATGCAATGGCTCAACTAACCCATAGGAAAAGCGTATTTCCTTCTGGCAGTTGCATGTGCCACATCTGTAGCTCGAACTGAAG